>OENT01000473.1:0-110447 GCA_900239685.1 Rotaria macrura | reverse complement strand
GATGTCGATTTTTTGATGTAGCGTTTGAACGATTATTGTATGATATTTGGTTCTCGAGATCATCGGGCCACAAAAAAGTTGCGTACGCGAGAAATAAAGAAAAAAAAAGAAAACTCGAGAAGGACTACATAAATGCTGTGCTTTGCACCGCATTAATAGCAATATCTGGTAAAAATTGAAAAATTGATTACTAGCTTATTTTAGCACCGAAACTACCTTCTTATTAGATTCCAAATTATATGTATAATCAAGATGATGATTTCTTCGTTCATAAATTATAATCTGTAGACCTATTCTAGATTGGAATGAAATGAACACTTACACAATGTTCATCATAATAAAATATTCGAATCAACTTCTTTTTTCATTAATATTTTACACTCAGAAATACGACTTGATTTTTTCAATTTTCATGAATTAGTAATAAAAAGCATCATGGTATTTTGAAAATTTCATAAGACTATCATCCGAATTGTAGGAATTTGAATAATTGAAGAATCGAACTTTTCTGTTTTTAATTATGTTTCAAAGAAGATTTTTCATAATAATACTATCTTGTTTTCATGGTATTATCATTGATATTTTCTATCGAAAAGAGCAAGCCATACTGACTTTAATTGAGAAAGAGCGTGCAATTCGCTCTTTCTTTTATTTTTTGTTATCGGTTCTGGTGAGTTCAGAAAACGATAAGAAAGGTCATTTTTGATGGTATATGAAAGAGAATATTTTTATTAATCTTGTTTATTTTGATTATGTTTGATCACTTGAAAGCTCGTATTTTACGTCGTAAGACAACCGAACCGTCACTAGAAGTATGTTAGTTACGATTCAATTATAATTCATATTGGAAAGTTTTAGAAAGAAACTTCAAAGAATACCGAAGAACGAGAAGAATGGGATCGACCGATCGAGTTTTTTCTTTCATTAATTGGTTGTTCAATCGGTAGGTACTAGAGGAAACTATAGAGAAAAATGCTGGTCTCACATTTTCATTTACATTGAAGGTCTCGGTAATGTATGGAGATATCCATACATGGGTAAATATACATATGCATAGGATAAATTCTTGTCTGATTGTCGTTTTTCATTTCTAGCATTCAAAAATGGTGGAGGTAACTGACTATTCAAAAACTGTTTTTATTTTCTATTGATTCATAACGTTCATAACACAAAATAGGTGCTTTTATTATACCATATTTTTGTATTTATTTTCTAATTGGTACACCACTTTTCTTTCTTGAAATGTCGTTGGGCCAATTTACTAGTAGTGGCGCAGCGGCTGCGTTTAAAATGTCACGCATGTTTAAAGGTACATTGATGAATTGTCGATTCTATATTGATGATAAATTTCAATGTGTTCGTTTCAAAGGACTTGGTTGGGCAACGGCAATAAATTCATTTCTAGTTTCGATCTACTACAATGTTATCATAGCTTGGTGTCTTTTCTATTTTTTTGCCTCATTTCGTCGTAAACTTCAATGGAGTGATTGTGGCAACTGGTGGAATACCGATCGTTGTATAACTACAGGAAAATATGACTTGATTTTGCTCAATAGTAGACTAGCGATTTTCTTTCTTCTATTTTAGAAGCTTTAAACTTTTCAAATTCGACTATATTCTGCAGTAATATCAATCGTCAAGCAAACTGTACGATGCCTAGTCTTCCACCAGAAGAATACTTTGAGTATGATAATATAGTTTATACTTATTTATTTCGTATAATTATCCTATTCAGTAATTATGTTTTGCGACGAAGTGATTCGCTTGATAAGTTGGGCTCGCCTAGTTGGTCTCTATCATTATGTTTATTATTAGCATGGATTCTTGTGGGTCTATGTATTATTCAAGGTATCAAATCGTCAGGCAAAGTAATACATAGTTACAAGTATCATTCTTTTACAATGTGATTTATGTAAAAGGTCGTTTATTTTACTGCACTATTTCCTTACGTCGTCATTTTTGCTTTGATAATTCGTGGTGTCACTTTACCAGGTAAAATATTTTCACTAACTTAACTGCTCGTCACATCAGTATTGTGTCATAATTTAGGTGCTCGAGATGGTCTTACATTCTATTTGAAACCTAATTGGAGTAAAATTCGAGAATTCGATGTAAGTATATTCGATTTTGTTATTCTAATGAGACGTTTTTGATTACAATGTTTATTTATTTAACATATCACACCAAAGTCTCGGCAAAAATTTTGTATGATGATTGTTTTCTGTTCGATAGAGTAACTTCGAGGAAATTATCATACATCATTCAAATGAAATTTGATGAGATGATTAATAGTTCAGTTATTATATTTCAAAGAAACTGTTATGAATATTTTTTAATTTTGGTCTATTAATGCTATATTTTCATATTTTAAAATAATCACAGTTCACATGTTTAAATTGATCGAACTGAAAATTTCATAATTGACTCATCATAGTCATGGCTAGTGAAAGAACTAAGCGTTTGAGACATCTTATTTCTATAGTAGTAGTGAGATTATCTTTTCTTTTTGCTTAAATTACCACTATGTCCAGAGGTTGTCGTTTCAAGAGACTTCTAATAATCTCATCTTTAAATAAATCTATGTTAAACTCATTCAGAAAATAAAAACTTTTAGATATTTCAAGAGCGTTGAATCGAAATCTTTGATTGGACCTTTATTTTGTACTAAAATGAAGAACAGAAATGTATATCGAAGTTCATTGGAACGAATTGTCGTAAAAATGTGAAATGAATTCAAATCTGATGGTGGTCACATAAGCTTTGATTCAATATTTTCCTAGTCATCATATTGTTGTTTTTAATAATCAATCGATTGTCAATCGTCAGATACTACTCTATCCGTTAGGAAACGATTTAGCTCTCTACCATTATCGATAAACTGATAAACAAGTCTGATATGTCTGCCAAGTCGAGTTAAATTATTGTTTTATTTGTATCAAAAAATTGACGATTTTTCTTATTCTTTTAAGGTTTGGATTGCTGCGGCTAATCAGGTTTGATATTTTTTAAAATTTGCATGGTAAATCGTTTGCATAGATCGAATGTTTCAATATAGGTTACGTTTTCTCTGTCAGTCGCATTTGGTCCTCTTCTTGGTTATGCTAGTTTCAATAAATTTCATGCCAACTATCTTAGGTCAAGAATATTGCTCTAAAATTGTTTTCTAATTATGTCTTTTTTAGGGATTGTATTATTGTTACTGCTTGTGATTGTTTTACTTCGGTATGTGATTGGCATTTTCGCTTTGCTTTCATGAACGATATATTAAAACAATAGGTATTTGCTGGTTTTGCAATTTTTTCTATAATCGGTTACATGGCACTGAAAACTGGCTTACCCATCGAAGAAGTGGCCAAGGCTGGACCAGGCCTTGCATTTATTGCTTATCCACAAGCTTTATCGATCATGCCCGGTGGACCATTTTGGGCTGTTGTCTTCTTTTTCATGCTACTCACTCTGGGACTCGATTCTCAAGTAACTTTAAATAGATATAGACACCGAATTTCGATATTTTTTTGCAAATATTTGAACCTAGTTTGCTTTCGCTGATGTTATAATTTCTGGTTTACTGGATACATTTAAATATTTACGTCGTTATAAAACTTATGTGACTATCGGTTACTGTGTCCTTTGCTATTTACTAGCATTGCCAATATGTGCACCGGTAAAATGAGACATGAAAGATTTTCTAATTTTTTTTGTATATTTTTCTGTTATTTAGGGTGGTATTTATATTTTTGTATGTATATATCACTTTTTATAGTCTTATCATTGTCAGTCTTTGCTTTTATAGACATTAATGAATGAATATGCATCTAATTTATCTGTATTTACATGTGCATTTATTGAATTCGTACTAATCTGCTATATCTATGGTAGTCTTTGACGATCAATTATAGAATTGAGTTGTTTTTCTAATTTCTTTTTTGCAGGTTTTAATAATTTTATGGAAGATATTCGAATGATGTTAGGTAAACGAGCATTAGAACCGTATTGGTTTTTTACATGGTGTATTTCGGGTCCAATCATCACTCTGGTAAATTTATGATTTATCGTTTTAAAATATTTTCCTATTTGATATTAGGTCGTTTTATTTTCGTCGATCATTCGATTTCGAACACCGACCGAAGGCAACTATGTATATCCAGCGTATGCCAATGCACTAGGCTGGCTTATGATTTGTTCATCTCTTATCTTTCTTCCAGGCGTAATGATATATGAATTTATTCAAGCATGGAGAATAACAAGCAATGTCGACTATCTGGTAGAACCGAATTTTGTTTTGTTCGATTGTTAAATTTGATATTTGTTTCGTTTAAAAGGATACTGAAAATAGACCACATTATCTACGCATGTTGTTTTATGCAAGTCAACCAGACAGTGAATGGGGACCATCAAAAAATGAAAATCGTATTGGTCGCTATACCCCAAAGACGGATCAAACAACATTCGCATACCAATCAGATAATAATCAAACTGACGCAAATCTATCATTCGAACAAGAAAACAACTATGAATTACAACTATAATTATTGACACATGTAAACGATGAGGATGTCAAATAGAAAACTAGTACCACGAATTATATGATTATAAAAAAAGAAATTTTAAAAATCTTTCAATTGAATTTAGTAAAAAGGAATATCCGATTGAAGAAACTTGAGTCTCATTGATTATGAGCTAATATGAATTGTATTAATAATAATATAGAAAACATTTTGTATAAACAAGTTCATCATGAATCGAAGTGTGTCAACGTACTCTTGTTATTATATTTGATATCATGCACTACATTCACTATTTAATTGTTTCGCAGACTAAGTAATGGCTATCACTATCTTATCGTATGAATCACAATAGTCTACTCATGTCAATAGAGTTTGAATCAAACAACGACTTATATCAGTAGGAACATTCCGTCTTCTTAGTCATACAGTAGAAAGTTATGAAAACATAATCTCATCGTTCAATAAGAATTCAACATGATTTTCATTGTTATAGTTATTTTGTTTAGATTCTAAATGTTCACACTTCATATAAAAGATATCTATCAATATTCGGAATTAGAGTTCTACAAGGGTATAAATTTCGTTACCCTACCCTACGAGGGTCTTACATTAGTCCTACCTACCCTATGAGGATCGTACCCTAACACTACCTTACGAGGGTCGTATCCGAGCTCTACCCTATCTTAATGAATTTAAAAATTACAAAAACTGCATACCGTGCATGACTGCAGTTTACCCCAATCAAGAATTCCTTACTGAATCCTCAGGGAGTCTCTCAAAAAAATCCCCAGGAATCACGACAAGGAGTCACTGGGGATTTAAAATTGTTTTCGAGGACTTCCTCGGGATTTCTGAAGTGATTCTCGACTAGGGTATTTATTTATGAAATTATGAAGTTAAATTTTACAAATCTGTATTATAGCATACAAAGAATATCACAAATAATATGAAAAGGAGAAAATTAGTACTACATGAACCGTGAATATTAAAAACAATATTGACAAAGAGAAAAAAAGACATAAGCAACTGATACTGTTGATTAATGAATGACACAAAGTAATTATTCAATAGATATTTTCTCATTATTCCCCTATGAACAGAAGATATTGTTCAATGCTGCAGGTTGTCCGACATCGGACGTGTAAACAGACCAAGTTGACAAAATGAAAAGTCTACCCTCAAATACCCTACAGTTTTAAAAACGATACCCAAGCCCTATCCTACCCTACGAAGATTGTCCCCTAGCCTTACGCTATCCTAGGGTTGGGTTTAGGCTAGGGTAGTTTAGGGTAGGGTAGTTTAGGGTAGGGTAGGGCTACAGGTCTCTATTCTGAATTTAGCCATAACTACTATGATTATTTCATTTCATTCTGTGTAGAAAACTGGCTGAGCTAAACGTGACTAACAGATTTTTATTCAATATCTCAATCGATGAGTTCTTCTTTTTTCGTAATTTATTATCCGTTAAATAAATGATGAACACTCAAAAGTATTTTCTAATATGCAATTCTTTGTTTAATAGTGTTCAGCTGATAAAAAATAAAATTCGTAGCTGAGACTGCAATTTATAGAAAATCACTCTCTGTGCTGTTATTGTGTAATGTATCATGGAATAAAGATATAAAATAATGCAGCAATAGTTTGTTTACTATTGAAATTTTATTGATATTTTAAGAACTCAAACTAAAGACGTCCTTTCATCTATAAAATATTTTAAATCTTGATTTGTTGGTTTCTTCAATTTATACGAGCTATCATCAAAATGATAGCTATTTCATCACGGTTTTACTCTCGAGCGAACATTTTCGCTACTTTTCATCAGGCTTGGCATTTAAGTTTTGTGAGATTTCAATGCATTTTTTATTTATTCAAATATTTATGCGTCGACCTCACGAACTAGTATTCGGTATGTTTTAAAGTCACTTAAGAATTTATCTCCAATTTAGCAGCTATCGTATCTTCAATAGGCTTACAGCATAAGACATACGTAGTATTCGACTTAATATGCAAATTCTAAGATGGCAACACGAAACAAATCTTCAGCAATCTGTAAGGCATTCTTGGGGATACGGCTGATGTTGGAAGCTTCTACTTCAATGGTTTGGTATTGCAGATTACATCTCACCGATCAGACAGACTGATCAATAATACTTCTAAGATATTGATATCGTCAACGAAATTCAAAATTATGTATACATTAATGTTTGCAAGGTCACATCTATTCGCATATCATTCATAGTTGGCATTAAAAGATGGAACCCAATCATAAAATCTTCATTGAAACATTTCAGTCAACTATTGGCATTAAGTGATGACCTAAAGCGATTTACTTTAGTAATATTCAAAGCCAACGATGATAGCTGACGTCAGGAATAGAAATTTTCTCCTAACCAGTGTCATTGCAAGCGCTGATTTCAAAACCACGTTCTGTCTTAACATTTCTCCATGTAGCATGTCGATTTTATAGTACCTATGATGACTCACAAATCATCACACACTGATGAAACCAGGTTCAGAATGAGAGAGAAACTTTAGTTTATATTCTTATTTTAGTGCAAAATGTTTTACATAATCACCAGTACTTGTAACTTGAGCTTCTTTTTTTAAAATATATTTCTACTAAAATTTCCAAATATTTAATTATTTATTAATTCACAGATGAGATGTCTCGTCCGTATTCGACAAAAAACAAGGATCAGTTGGAGATGTTTCTTCTTCTGTTGTATTATTTTCGAAGCTTTTAGTCGAATGTTGAGTGGGCATATTAAATGCGATTAATTTCCCACTGACAGTGAAGTTTTGATCAACCTCTATCTGATTCAAGTCAACTTCGTATTGTGACCCGTTCAAACGTAATCCTGATTCAAGTTCTTCGCTTGACTCTTCTAGTCTATTCGAGAAGATCAAGTCGATCTGCGTTTCACTACAAGAAACTAATGGTTGTCTTTCTTTCCAGTTCTCTCCTTCGTATACCATCCATTTACTTAGATTCAAAATGAATTTTCTAGCATACACTTTTTCCACCCACTTTGTCGGAAGTTTTTCAAATCCATAGTATGCACCAGCCAATTGACCGTAAATTGCAGCCGTTGTATCGGTATCATCCCCAAGATTCACAGCAGCCAGTACACCAGTTTCGAAACTGTTATTATCCGACCAAAACGCCCAAAGAGCAGCTTCAAGAGCATTTACTATGTACCCCTTCCCTCGTATTCCACCATTATATCCATCGCTTTTTTTATACGATCCTTCGGCAATTCTTCTTACATCTCTACAAAGCTCCTTTCCGCCGAACCATGACTTGTGTTTCCGATAAAACTCTCTGTCAAGCAATTCTTCTTTTCTGTAGTCATTCACTGCAGCGTATATAAGAGCTCCATAATATCGGCAAGCATCATAAGCTTTTATATCTCCATGAGTAATCTGTCCGCTGATACCAGAGAATTCGACAGCTTCTTCTGCGTGATTGCAGAAAAACAATGGCACAGGTGCAAGACGCATAAGAGCTCCGTTGCCAGCAGCACCCGATGTACTGCAGTAAACGTCGAACTTCTGAAGAAGATTTTGATCTGACAGATTATCTAACTTTTCCACTGGAATCTTGTACTTTTCAGCAAACGCTTTTTGGCGCTGATTAAATTCATTGATGGATTGAGAAGTAGCGGCGCCAATGTCGAAACAGTTTCCAGTCGATGACATGTAACCGTAATGATTCCACCATTTGTAACGAACTAATTGATCATAGGGTATGAAACCACGTCGGACTATTAATGAAATCGCCAAGCAAAGAGCCATAGACGTGTCATCCGTGAACTAAAGTAGAGATATGGTCTCTGATTATTGATATAGAGAAATTTTCGATCAAATCCCTTCATGTTCATCCGACGAGTAGGAGCTTAGTGTTGAGTCTTGAGGCAAAACGTGGATCCTGAATCCGATTGGATTCCATCGATTTGAGAATTCACGAAGGACCACTTTGTCTTGTTGATTATTAAATAGCTTTATTAATAGATTTTTTTGTTGTCAGATTTTATCTGAACTTCGAAGAGTATATCAATACAGAGAATACAATTTCATTTAGAAAGTCTGTGCATTTATGTAACAGTTCTATATGACAGAAACTTTGAATAACAAGGGTCCTTAGCAGCCATAATGAAGTATATCCATGAAAAATCGGTTTCAAAAAAAGAGATCTCGTAATTAAATTCCCTCAAAAGAAAATGGCAACGTTTTTTCCACATACGACAGAAATGTTTTCTAGTGTTAATCAGAGCATGTGTCCTTCTAGTAACTTATATAAAAGTTCGATTGCAAAATTTTTTTTAAATGTTGCGAAAATCCCCGAATAAGGTGCTGGGATTTTCAAGAGACATTTTAATCAAGAGATCTTGACATGGAGTGCAGGGGTTTTAGACACAAATGCTTCTAATGTTCAAATGGGTTTTTTATGTTAGCCAATAGAGGAACACCCACTGATGAATGCTATATTATGTCACATGATGAAACTTCTCCAGTTTCTTTTGAAGGAATTTAACTACATGGTCTCTTAGAAAAGAATCGTTCGTGAATATACTGCAGTATGGTTACTGAGGTCATTTTTTCATTCTTAATTTTTATCCTACAGAATTATTACATGGTATTTTAGAGAAAATCCAGCTCTATCGATTGACATATGACTCGATTTGAATAATGAAATGTTTGTAACTCAAAATTAAAGGATAGGGCAGTTTAATTTTTCACGATTTCTAGCATTATTTTTAAGGATATCTGAAGTACACTAGTTCTAACCAACCAGAGCTAAATCTTTAGAACGTAATATTTAGCGTGTATTTATTATAGGTAAGGACTGTAACTTCCATGGGTTCAAATAGAAAACCATTTCACTCCAATGGTATCGTTCTCTCTGTTTTTTTTTAATAGAAAGTCGGTTGACAATACAATAAAGTGCACTGTTTCACAATCCGACTCCTATTGATTCTTATTCGAAACAAAGTGATCGTATATTCTATTGATGTAGTCTATTTCTAGGAGATATTGATTTAACCTTGGCAACAAATATCAGGATACGATATACTAATGGCATTTTTCTCGTCTGCTCGTTATTCAATCAACAAACTCAAGATTGAGAGATGCATGACGTTTTCTTGCGTTCTGTAAGAAGAATGGAGAAAAATAAACTGGACTGTCTTGCCCGCGTATGCATTTTTTGCAACCCGAAACATTTAAATTTATTACGCTTCCGACCAATTGAAGTCGGTTAAAGCCATGGAAAGTATCTACAAATTCATTTATGACTCAAATGTTTTCCTATTTTTGGTTCAATCAAGCAAACTATTTACAGAGATCATCTATTCGAGGCTTTTGAAATCGTCAATTGATGACAGCCAGTCGGAGGATAGGCTTTCGAACGAATCAAACTTCAACTGTCGTGTCAATAGTAGTTCATATGAGGAAAGAAAATGTGCCAGTAGATTACTTCAATGGATAAGAATGAAAACGATGCATACTTGTCCCTTTTGAAGACCCCAGGTGCCACCTCCTTCGAGATCTGTAACTGGATTACAAAGTAAATATTCATGAGGACGAAACTCAACATGAGCACCAAGAGCATCACCCAACGCCAATCCGATGAAAGAGCCATATACACGATTGAGGCGTTTTGGATGAATCGGGCCGGGCGGATCTATCATTTCACTTTCAAGCTCATCAGGTTTCTTAATACGCTGGCTATCATGAAATTGAAGAATGAGCCACTGCTTCCCTAAACATGAAAACGAAAATTAGATTTGCACTAAAGCTATAAACAGTATCATCTTTCTAACGCTTATGATAAATTCAAAAAGTACTATTATTCATTATCGAATACTTCCGAAATCACTGAGATTATTTTTCACTAGTTTCATTGTGAAATTTGACATATCTTACCTTCTTCGAATTGATTTGGTACAAAATGAACTTCAGGCTCTCGTCGTGCAACTAAATGTGACAGTAGAAATATCAAATGCATGTTTTATAATCAAGAGTAAAATTGGATATAGTCTCAATGGCTAGTACTTTCTTATATCCATTCCTTCTTATCATAAAGCATCGGAAGTAGAATCTCGAATATGAGATTCGTTATATTTTAGTGCATATTTAGATCGTATTCAGATAGTGTCACCTTGACAGTCAGATTTACTATTAAGAATGCAAGGAGTTTAATACAGATTTCATAATGTTAATCAATATTCGAATGTATCTAAATCTGGACTAATCCCAAACTTCCACTGTTAGGATTCATCCTATCTATCAGCGAGCACTCTTTCATAGCCATTCTGTGGACGCCTGTTTCGTGGTGTTCTCTAACCTTAGTTTCAAACATGTTTATCGCACTCGTGCTGATTCTCTTATATTTAATGAAAAAAACATTTTACAAATCATTTATGACAAACAATTTCGAAATAATTCCGTAATGGGGAAGCATTCGTTTACAATGGATACAATCAAACTTTACACAATTGAGCAGCATTAAATTGTTATTAGGTTTCTTTTTCACTCTTTAGTCATTCATACAGATAAAAGAAGAGAAACAATAACATTTGGCAATAAAATCAAAGTATCTTATTATGTTTTTTTTTATTCATTTATTCTCGAATGTAGAAATACGAAAAACGATCTTACTTCTGAATACCAATTTTCTTATCCATTCAAAGCTGTTTCGAATGATCTCCATAACGATACTAAAAGCAAGAACTCAACTTGTTTTTCTTTTACACTTACAGTTTTATCACACATGCTTTTTTAAAATACGCCGAGTTGTTTTTCTTCGTTCTTTATTTTTCTCGGATATTTTACTTCACTCTTATCAACAGATTTTTCTCTTTTCTGTTTTACTTGTATGCATTATTTTTGAATTCAACACAAACAGTTAATGTAAATGCCATACTTAGTTAGTCATATAAAATGACATGGAACTATACGACTAAGAATGATGTATGCAACAGAAAAACTGTATCTGCTCTAATGCGGAAGATCAAAATAAGTATAGCATTGAACTAGAAATCAGATGGTATGAATAATATTTTTTTTTACATTTAGTCAGATGAATTCATGACATATTAAGTGTGACGCCTGATGTATATGATGTAACAGTAGTTCGAAGAAACGAGCGTTTTGTGAAAACATACTCAGATCAACACATCATTAATCGTGCTCGTTAAGCGTGAATAAGAACAAGGAGAGAACGGACGAAGAAGGTACTTCCTGTCATTCACCTACTTTTGTGAGTCGATGTCACAATAACAGTGCATAGAGACATTTATCTAGAGTGTAGGCCTATCATTTTCTTCAAAACGTAAATATACATCACTGTACTAATCATGATTTATTACTAATCTTACCAACATAATAGCTGCTGTTTTATATATCTTTTGACAGGTTGAGTACCCGCACATGTAATAAAACTTCGATTAGATTAATATGCAAGACAAGCAGAAGTTGCAAATCTTTAAAAATAGAATTATTTCGATTACAAATTAATTAAATCTAATCGAATAACAACAAGAGCGAAACAAAGCACTTTATATAGTTTTTTCTTGTTTTACGTGAATGAATTTTACTCGCATCTTGTCAGTCCTGAAATTATATCGGTTTATGTTTGGATCATTTTTTCGTCTACTAAACAATCCACGATGAGTAACTATAACTTACTGACATTTACTCGTTCATATGATCATTCTCATAAATTCAAGAACAAAACATTTACTTGCCTTCTTAACAACCATTGTCTCGAAAACTATAACATCTACCGAAAATGCGATTAGTAAAACCTCATAATGAGTTGTACTACTAAATGTTTCACACTATAAGACCGAGATTATATACATTATTGAAAGATGAAGGAGAAAAATGAGTTCTTTTCTCTACATTCGTACTTGTATAAATTCTTGAAAAAAATTAATGTAAGAGAAAAATAAAGGAACACTGGCATTTCTCAAATATTATCCTTCATGGAGCTGAGTTGAAATCGAGAAAAGTTTTGAACTTTTCAGTTCGTCGATATTGTTAAAACTATGAAGTCTTTGCAGTAATTTAGATAACTAAGATTTCGTTGTCAATGAATTAAACATCCTGCTGAGACTTTCAAAATCAACTAATCACCTAACAATCAGCGTGAGTTACATTGCCATCAAAATGATTGACTATGATTGTTTGCGTAGAAGTATTTTTTATTTTCTCTAAGGTAACAAAGATCTATTAAGTGACATTGATTATTTAAAGTTCGAACAGAGTTTCTACGTCATTGTCAAAAATTGATTACTGTAATTCAGTCAGATTTTTCTCTTGCTTTTTGAGGGAAATAAAATACAAACTCACAGTATCTGAAATCTTTCTTAGAAAGACAATTGACTATTTCGAATTGCCAGAAGTTTTTACTTGAGCATCGAGAAACTCGAAAAAGACAATCCCTGTAATTTGAGTTAAGATCCACTTGGTAATGCGGACTTTGGTCATTTTCGTTGATTTCTTTCATTCATCACAATAGTCTATCATTTCAATATCACTAAACGAATGTAGAATTCAAAGAAAAAATCCCAGCTAAATCTATGGTGTTCAATACTTAAGACATCATTTTAAATGAATCTATTCGTTTAGAAACGATTGAAGAGCAATGAAGTTAGTTGATTGATAATTCTAGAATAAATAGCAATATTACTTCGAAGAAGAATATGTATACATCTGAACTTCATGATCATTAATTATTTTCAATCAAACTACACTTGAACCTATTCATATTGCCAACAATCGATTTGTTAATATAGAGATTTAGCACAAGAATATGTTGTATGTTGAGTCTATTGAATTTGATCGACATTCTCTTCAGTCATTAATTCATCTGTCGATATTGAAATCAACGAAGAGAAAATTTGAGGAAACTAGATTTCACCATTGATAGAGAGAGAGAGAGATCTTGATTTTATTTTCTATCAAAAGACCAGTTGAAAAATCAAAATGTAATAGAAAAGCTTCCAACGGTAACTCTCTTCTGAAATCATCACAAAAAAATTATTTCTGCTTAATTTTTGTATGGGATCTCTGCAATTACCTATCCGATTTCGATTATTGAAAATTACAGTTGAGTACTGAATGAGATATATAATTCATTTACATGCATTCTCAATATCAAAAAGAAATTTTTATGAAATAGATCCACTCGATTCTATTCGCGAGCAAGAGACATCTTTTCAAAATTAATTTTAGAGTAATAATCATTGCTTGATCGAATTTCTGTGATCTGCCAATCGATAGATTTTGTTCTCTCAACTCAATTTAATTCGGATCTACGACATTATAAAACTGTTTAGATTACAAAGAACAAAATTCAATTACAAATTAACATGATAAAAATCTTTATGCCTACGTACAAAACTAAAATTCGTAATCATAGAGAATAAATATTACTATTGAATGAGTCTTCCATTATTGAAATGAATCAATATCATACAGATTGTTGTATGGTATTTGTTCTAATGTTTATTATCTACTAACTTCATTTCGATAAATAACTTTATCTGATAATTTTTAAGAACTTTGCCAATTACTGATCATCTTCTAAATTGTATAGAGAGTGCATTAGCCACTAATATTAATTTTTATTTGATTATGTTGCTGATAGATGTAAGCATGCTACATTCAATTTATTTGTTTTCAGTGTTCGAGAGAAAATTTACTATTGCATGTAATGAACATGCAAAACTTTTATCTGTCTGTAATATCTCAATCAAATACATATTGTCTATATAGAATATTTAAGCAGCTTTTAGCGATCCAATGAAGTTAGCTTTTTAAAATTTCATGGTCTTTATTCAAAAACATAATTACATTTTCTACTTAAAAAATGTGCTCAATTCCACCAATCGATTCGATTTATTCAAAAGAATCTAATTGTTGTTTTGCAAACATAAGTAGAAAGATTGCTTAGAGTTTAATTTGAAAACTTTACTACTATGCATGGTGACTTTACATTTTGAAATAGTCATATAAAAGACATTATCCCCCAATCCATCAACGTCTTAAATGAAATCGTGATTTATACTGTTCAAAATTTATGAATCACGATTGTTTTATCTTCATTAGTAACCACAACGAACGAAAACGATTTTCTTTATTCTAAAACGTGATTTCATGATTCTAGCTATAGTTTTAATGAATCTCTAAGTGAAATGAATCAGAAGGCGGATGATATTTCGTTTCACATTCTTTAGAACGTATGTGCAAAGGCGATCGGTTAATCATTCTGTACAAAACATAAACGAAAATCCTGACTCACGTCACTGACCGAATTTTTAAAGGTTTGAATTTCAAGTGACACTGAGGCCATATATCAGTTACAATATTCTCTTTCACAATCCATAACATTACTTTAAAAAATAGTCATATTTGTACTTATGTTTTTTCTCTTGAGTGACTAAATGCAAACTTAGCTTGCTTGAAGCCATGACATATTTCTTCCTTTTTTTCTTCTTTCCTCTGGCATGTGATTTTATTATGCATATTATTCAATAGCATATGTAAACATGTGAGATGATATTTTTTATTCATTACATTTTTCGTCGAAGGGTACATTTTCTGATGTTTCTTGCATGATATTTATTTTACGGCGAATACTTTTCACTATAAAAATACAGATGCAAACCGAAAACGCCCCTAGTTATTTTCATCATGCCTAACACAGGAAAAATTCACAACCGTTTGAAACGATTCAAAGCATTTTTTTCCAAAAGTAAGATATTAATTGATGTATTGATTTGATTAACTGGCCAAATAATAGAGAAGGCAAGGAAATGAGCATTAATACGTGAACGTTATTAGATGCTCGATTCAGTCTAATTTCATACTTCTTCCACAAAAATTTTATAGATTCGAAACACTCTTCAAATTTTCCATTCATGACTTGTTAAGAAGAACACTAAAAATATATCTCATTAAAACTACAAGTAATTACAAAGTATTAGCTGATGTGACAGAGTGGAACGATAAAGGTATTTCAATAATAGAGAAAATAAGTTTTTAACATGCACTTTCTATTGATGAGTTATACAATAACGACTATTATGCTTTTACTTCACAAGGACCATTCTGGTAGATAAAGAAAAAATCCATTTTATCGTGTCATTGACGGACGATTCAATTCAATATTTACAGATCAGTGAAAATATTTTGAATCGTTTCTCAATATTTGTACCCCTCTTTTTAACATAACACTAGGAAAATTGAAAAAATAAATATATTTTTTTGTTTCAGAGACACCACGCCGAACATATAATCTACAAGCGGATTTCAAGCCGAGTGAGAACACATAGTGCCTATCATAAGAAATTTTAAAAAAATCATCTTATCAATATTTCTCTCTATTTGCAGGACAAACGTGGCTTGACCTTCAGTTTCATCATGACCAACGTATTAAGAAACCTGATGAGCTTGAAAGTGAAATGATAGATCCGCCCGGCCCGATTCATCCAAAACGCCTCAATCGTGTATATGGCTCTTTCATCGGATTGGCGTTGGGTGATGCTCTTGGTGCTCATGTTGAGTTTCGTCCTCATGAATATTTACTTTGTAATCCAGTTACAGATCTCGAAGGAGGTGGTACCTGGGGTCTTCAAAGGGGACAAGTATGCATCGTTTTCATTCTTATCCATTGAAGTAATCTACTGGCACATTTTCTTTCCTCATATGAACTACTATTGACACGACAGTTGAAGTTTGATTCGTTCGAAAGCCTATCCTCCGACTGGCTGTCATCAATTGACGATTTCAAAAGCCTCGAATAGATGATCTCTGTAAATAGTTTGCTTGATTGAACCAAAAATAGGAAAACATTTGAGTCATAAATGAATTTGTAGATACTTTCCATGGCTTTAACCGACTTCAATTGGTCGGAAGCGTAATAAATTTAAATGTTTCGGGTTGCAAAAAATGCATACGTGGGCAAGACAGTCCAGTTTATTTTTCTCCATTCTTCTTACAGAACGCAAGAAAAAGTCATGCATTTCTCAATCTTGAGTTTGTTGATTGAATAACGAGGAGACGAGAAAAATGCCATTAGTATATCGTATTGTGATATCTGTTGCCAAGGTTAAATCGATGTCCTCTAGAAGTGGAGTGAACTACGATGCAAAAGCAATTGCTGAAATCTCGAATCATAGACCTCAGTTCAAAAAAATCCCAGAATACGAGTGTTTTTTTAATTAAAAAAGAGCAATATGGAAACTACAAAACTCGTGGCAGCTGTATCTTCAATTCGAGAGCGAATCTGAGAAAGATAATAGGATAAAAGACAAGCACCTCTCAAAAAGGTATTGCACCTTTTTCAATGAGTAATATCATTTTTTTGTTTCTCTTGGACATTTTAAAATCAGAAGAAAACGAAAAACAACGTTGGATGATTACTTTTATAGCATGAAGAACCCTCCTTTCAATGGCGTATAAAAAGTTAAATTTGCACTCAGTTTTTATTTGAAAATGTTGCTTTTTTTCTCTAATAGAGAAAAATACTATTTCATCTTTCTCATTAGTCAGCTGTTTTCAGTGGCAAAAAATACTAATTGAATTGTTTTTTCTGATAAGGCTCTACAATCTTGAATATTTAGAATAAATAATGCAAAGCAGACTGAATTCATTCATGGCTACGAAAGATAGTGGCTCACATTCTTTCGAACTGATAATTATTGGAAAAGAGTAAAAGGTTTTGTTTTTCAGAAACTTGCCATTATGGAATTTGAAACGGATTGAAAAGAGTGCTAACAAAGTTGCATCGATACAGTTCTCGATGTGCTATATTTTGGTGTAGTTTTTGTTAAACGTTTGTCAACATAGCCCGAAATAATTCAGAGACACACACTTTTCAAGTTAAACAAGTGTTGCAAGAATATTTTGAGAAGTCCTTGGTTTTTGGTCTATCATCTTGCTCAGATTCGTTCTCGAAGATACAGCTGTTACGAATTTTACAGTTAATCCTTTATGGCGGGTTACTAGAGAACTACTAGCAACAAAATCATTTCGCGTGCCATTGTGCTTCTCTCAGTACGAAGAAGATACAAGGCACGTGCCCACATAAAAGATAAACTTTGTTTGGTGCTTAATAGCTACATGTTGCCTTTTGGTAACATCCGGCTGCAAGGGGTTAAAAATATTGGAAATGTCAGTTTTCATTGGCCTATCAAAGGCCAATATTTTGATGTGGCCTTCAATCAGTTCTTTGATACTGAAGCGCAACCTTTCTTTCTGCCTGTCATTTTGCAGACTAGAACTGACAGATGCGTTGATCTATTCTAAAACTACCCGAAATTATGCAGAATTGGTTATGTATCTTTAGAAAATTCTTCATATTCCGGAGAATTCGAAGAAGTTTCAGAGCATTATAAAATTTTTCGACCGGAATTACTATGCACCATTCTGAATCTTCTTCGACTTTTCCGGAATATTAAAAATTTTCTAAAGATACATAATCACTTTTTCATAAATTTGGGTAGTTTTAGGATAAACCAAGGCATCTGTCAGTTCCGGTTTGCAAACTGCCAGGTAGAAAGAAAAGTTGCGCTTCAGGATTAAAGAACTGATTGAAAGCCAAATCAAAATATTGGCCTTTGATAGGCCAATAAAAACTGACATTTCCAATATTTTTAACCCCTTGCAGCCGGATGTTACCAAAAGGCAACATCTCTCTTTTTCGCATATTGACATGCCGAAGAAATTCGGTCTTCTGATACAATAGATAAAGTGTCTCCAAACGAAAATTAATCGCTCTTTAACTCAAAAGTAGAATCTATAGGAAAATACGAGAAATTAATCATTTATGTTTGGGATCTCTTTTGGCACAAAGCGGAAGATCCCAATCATTTCTTTAATAAAAGGTGTTCTTTTTCTTGAGCCTCTATGACTATGTGCTAAAATGTATGAAAACAATTATCGAAATGCTAAAAGAGCTGTGTGCCATCATTCTCAATCAAATTATAAATAAATACTCATTCAATGTGCCCGAAAGGCAACATCCGGCCGAAAAGGGTTGAGTCGTAGCTCTTTTTGTATTAAAACCTAACATTCTACGACATTCCTTAACTGAGAACTATGCTTTGAGATTTAAACAATTACTTTTATATCATAGGCAACATCGATGGAGTACACGTTCACTTCGTTTGAAATCGGAAACCATAGAAATATCGTTGTGGAACGATATATTTTGCTTCATAGTTTATTGGATTAGAGTGTATTATTTTTGCTGTTGAAGGAAGTCAAATATGCAAGATAACACGTTTTTGAAGTAAAAGGAAAATGATCAGACTTTTTCCTTTCTCTAAGAATGAAAAATGATTGTAGGGAACGCATAATTGTTTGATACATTACTACAGTACTAAGTTGCATATGAGACTCGTAAACACGACATGAATAGTGAAATGCTTTCTAATTCTGTAAAGGAAGAAAAAATAAAGTATAAATCGCACTAATAAGAATACTAGTAGGTTGATGCTTACTACTCAAATGTTCTGTACTTGCTGTTAGCTTAACCTAGACCCGACACTAAGCTCCTACTCGTCGGATGAACATGAAGGGATTTGATCGAAAATTTCTCTATATCAATAATCAGAGACCATATCTCTACTTTAGTTCACGGATGACACGTCTATGGCTCTTTGCTTGGCGATTTCATTAATAGTCCGACGTGGTTTCGTACCCTATGATCAATTAGTTCGTTACAAATGGTGGAATCATTACGGTTACATGTCATCGACTGGAAACTGTTTCGACATTGGCGCTGCTACTTCTCAATCCATCAATGAATTTGATCAGCGCCAAAAAGCGTTTGCTGAAAAGTACAAGATTCCAGTGGAAAAGTTAGATAATCTGTCAGATCAAAATCTTCTTCAGAAGTTCGACGTTTACTGTGGTGCACTGGGTGTAGCTGGCAATGGAGCTCTTATGCGTCTTGCACCTGTGCCATTGTTTTTCAGCAATCACGCAGAAGAATCTGTCGAATTCTCTGGTATCAGCGGACAGATTACTCATGGAGATATAATAGCTTATGATGCTTGCCGATACTATGGAGCTCTTATATACGCTGCAGTGAATGACTACAGAAAAGAAGAATTGCTTGACAGAGAGTTTTATCGGAAACACAAGTCATGGTTCGGCGGAAAGGAGCTTTGTAGAGATGTAAGAAGAATTGCCGAAGGATCGTATAAAAAAAGCGATGGATATAATGGTGGAATACGAGGGAAGGGGTACATAGTAAATGCTCTTGAAGCTGCTCTGTGGGCGTTTTGGTCGGATAATAACAGTTTCGAAACTGGTGTACTGGCTGCTGTGAATCTTGGGGATGATACCGATACAACGGCTGCAATTTACGGTCAATTGGCTGGTGCATACTATGGATTTGAAAAACTTCCGACAAAGTGGGTGGAAAAAGTGTATGCTAGAAAATTCATTTTGAATCTAAGTAAATGGATGGTATACGAAGGAGAGAACTGGGAAAAATCTAGAGTGATTCTTCCTAGTTGTCCGTCTGTTGATATGACAGACAATCCAATTTCTGCTTCGGAAGAAAACTTGCATGATGAACTTATGGATCCTCCTGGGTATGAACTTGGTTCAGGTAGCAGAACAGTACCGTTGGGAAGAAAAGCATCCGGACGTAGTAGCTTATACCTTGAAGGTAAATTTCAGTATTATATCTATGGTTACGATGAATATTTCTTTTAATTTCAGATGTCCCGACTAGAGGAATTTCACATAAAATGGGCAGTCCTCCTAATTATATGTTGATGGATCCTCGTCTTGAAAAACACACGCCTTCGAAATCAGCATTCGAATCCAGCCCTTTTGTTAAAAGAAAGAAGCATCCGCCAGGAGCGACTGGGACAACATGAATATTGTCGATTGAATTGTCACAATGTCAGCTATGCTCCTACACAAAAAAGAACAAAGTCGAAGAATCCAACTAGACCCCTGTAGTATTTATTCGTGATATTTCATAAGATTGCAGGATGTTCGTGAAAAATATAAACTTCAAACAACATCCATTTTTAAGCACTTTTTTTTATTTGAGTATGAATTTTTTTCGTGGGAGGAAAAACCTATGTTTGGTCGAGCTAATGACGTCAATAGTTATGTCAAATGATAGTTATTAGGTTTTTGTATAATTGCATGTATTAATTCAAATGAAATATAAGAAAAGTCAACGATCTTGATTATTTCTGATTTTTACTCGTTGTATCTCAAGCTATATGTTTTGTTACAGGACAAAAATTGATTCAAATAAATTCAATCAAGTAGACACTGATAATATTGTATATTAATTTGAACGAAGGAAGAATTAGTATTTACAGCTATTATGTAACTTTTCCATAGAACGGATCCAATCCGTGTATTGTTCGTCATTCTTGTGATAATGAAACTTTCATTAGAAATCTAGCAAAGGAAATACCAAGACTTCTATATACCTAGATAGCGCTTGTGTGCGAATATCGTTTCACTCTTTGTAGATGCCAATCACATTACCTTAATACAAGAAATTATATGAAGCCTGATAAATTTTTCGTTATATGAGTACTATGTACCAACTCTGGAAACGCAGTGAGGTAGACAAACACAAAACGGCATAATATTAATTCAATTAGAAAGATTGGATATGTCATTATCAAAAACGAACGAACATCATAGTAGTTATATATCGCCGGAAAAGATACCTCACCATGATGTCTCTCAATCGTGTAGTCTCAAGGGTGTTTTTGCTTAGAAGATTTAGCTTTCTATTATTACTTCTCAAGTTTACTCTTATTTAACATATATCCGACACTTTCTTCTGAATAAATAGATCATATATAGTCAACTGCGATATATACGTGATGCACTTTGACTTGTTTTCTTCCTCAGTTATTAATGACTACAGTAACCTATTTATTGGCTAATTTCATTTTGGGTCACTGGTTTAAGTTAGCTAGTAAATTTGGTACATGAAAACAAAAATTGATAAACCACGACTACATATTTTCAATTCGCATAAAATAGGAAATTTGCTAACACTGTAAAATTAGTTGCAGAATGCTACAGATCAATTCGACTATTGTAACAAACATAATCGAAATAATATTTTATCACTAGATGATTCATGATTTTTCGACTATGAGCATACTAACCAGTTTGCTGTTATCAAAGAAATGGCTGTGAAAGTGTAATCTTTTTCTCCATGTTGATGATAGATATGTCGATTGTTTTAGATTTGAGTTCTCATTAGAAATAGAATCGAATAGAAGAAATCTTTCCAACTTTTCATTTTGCGAAAGGGAAAGAGAATGAATCAATGGTTACCGATTTATTTTTTTTTAAAGCCCTTTATGTTGAAGTGGCTTCTTGTTAATACCTGTTACGGAGAGTTTCTTTGAATTTTTTGTGATATGTTGGAAAAAAATATGTTGGTATCTTCAAACTTCCGTTGATTGAAAACAAAATGAAATGTACGTCCAGTAGAACGTCAAATGTTCTTCTAGTTTGCATTGTTGTATAGTGTTTATGATAAGAAATTGAAGAAAACACGTGGCGAGAATAAATAATCTTTGTCGGGTATCTAGGACGTATGAAGTGCATATTTAAAAGCAGAAACATAATAAAACAGGAGGAAGAAAAATAGAAATCATGTTTATACCATGCAGAAAATTTCATTGAATTCTAGACATAAACAAAGGTCGTAGTAATGCAGTTTTGAGTAGTGAAGCATAGCAGAAAATATAAATACGTATTCTATAATAATTGAGAAAAAAAATAATTATTTTTTAACACTAAACTTTTTCCTAGTGTATTAGACGAACAGCGTTTCTTTTTAATCCGTATAATCAGAATAGAAAATCATTGATCAATCATATTTTGTTTCGATTCGTTCCAGATATTCAACGTATACTTATCTATTTCCTCATGTCCTCAGCAAAATCATCACAAAATATTAAATTGGATGCTCAACAAACGATAAACCCTGAAATGCAACAACTTATAGAAAAAGCAGCCAATTTAGTACTTAATTGTGAAGCTATTTTATTCACGAGTGGAGCTGGGATGGGCGTTAGTAGTGGACTCGGTACATTCAGAGGTGTTGCAGCTGGTGTATGGCCCCCCTTATTAAAGCATCCAGAATTAGATTTTACAGATATGAGTAATCCAGCATGGTTTGTAAAACCTGAAGGTAATACTGATGAGCACAATACAGCTAATTTTGGTTATGCTTTTTGGGCATATCGATACAATGCTTATGCATCAGCTACACCACATCTTGGTTATGAAATTGCAAAAAGATGGAGTGATTTTAATCATGTCAAATTTTCATTTAGCTTTACGAGTAATATAGACGGTCATTGGATCAAATCGGGTTGGCATGAATCAACAGTTATTGAATGTCATGGTTCTGTTCATTATATGCAATGTGTTGAAAGATGTGATAAACAAATATGGGAAACTAAGAATCAATTGAAGTTGAATGTAGATCCACGGACAGATTGTGTCATTGATTCTTTACCTCAGTGCTCTAGTTGTAAAAAGTTGGCTCGACCGAATGTATTAATGTTTGGTGATTGGAATTTTTTAAGTGAACGGTTAGCTATACAACAATCGAATTACGAAAACTTTCAAGCCAACATTACTAAAACAAAAGCCAGATTGTTAATTATTGAATTAGGAGCTGGTACGGCTGTTCCAACTGTTAGATTAGAAAGTGAAGCCATGTTTACTGATTCAAGATGGACAGCTGACTTTATCCGCATTAATCCATTGGTAGAACATTCCATGATTAGATCTGCCGACAAAAATAAAGGCAAAGGTCAAACAATAGAAATTGCTCTTGATGCATTAGTAGCTTTGACGTTTATTGATAAAGCAATCAAAACGAAACTGCAACAAAAATAATCTCTCGAACTCATAGTATCTATGGTATATAACATACAGGACTATTTTTCATATTGATTGTTTACAGTTTGAAAATCGTCATAGGATACAAGTTTGCAAAGAAATACATTTGTATCACAACATCTGAAATGTAAATGTCATATGGATTTTTATCTTAATAAACAATTTCCTAATTAGTTACAATTGCATGATTTATTACATGTTTGTCGAAGAAAACTAATAAACAAAAAGAAAAAACATAACAGTTAAATTTAACACACATTCCTTTTTTTTGTTGGATTTCCTTCCCTTCTCATCGGAAGGTGAAAAACGGATGCCGAATGTGATCACACGCGCATCTAATGACATATGAAACACATAGGAATTGTTGATTATTATCAGAAAATGAATTCGGATAGGTTTTCTTCAGATGATTCTAAAATATGTTGTCCATGAAATAGATATCCGTATTGTTCTCAAAAATGTCCCTTCTCGAGAATGCTTTTAACAAACATACTTTGATTAGATAATTACATTTAATAATCATGACATTTCAAACAATGCTATCGAGTAGACGAATAAAGATAACAACGAGTAATAAATTAAAAAGAAAATAAATAATCATGATTTTCCAATGTATGTAGACATTCGTCCACACCTGTTCAAAGAATATACGAAAATATGATTCCTCGTTTGTCTACAAATCATTGATAGGGGATTAAATTTCATTTAGTGAGAATACAAATGTGCCGCTTACGTCTGTTAATCAGCTTTTTTGTTTCATGCATTGATTTGTTGAACACCATTCAAATTCTTGGTGTTTTTCCTCAATATGAAGTTGTACCTTCAAAGTATGCAAGCAGCAGCCAAGCTGCCGATTGGACGATGCAATGTATGAAAATGTTTGGTGCTGCGTTTATTCTTGCCGATCACTACAGAATCTATGTAAATGGTAAACCTATCAATTATACTATCCGTCAAATAAATACTAGTGCGAATGGCTTCACTGAACTTAGTCTTTTTTGTCGAACAGTTACTGATCCATCAGAATCCGATGTGGTAGGTGTTGTCGGGCCAACAAGTTCGACAAATACACGTTATCTTGGCCCGTTTGCTACAAATATCGGTTTGCCACTTGTTTCTTACACTGCAACCAATGCTGATCTTGACGATAGATCCACCTATAAAACATTCTATCGTACCATACCTTCAGATATGCTTTTAGCTGAAGCTGTTGTACAACTTTTTAAATATTTTTCATGGAAAACGTGTTCAATAATTATCGAAAAAGATGATTATGGTTACGGTGGACTACAGTTGTTAACTGAATTTTACTATACAAATTTATCAATTCAAGAACGACTAGTATTCGATTCACGAATCGATAAGTTTCAAGCTGATTTGAAGGCTACGTTAGGAAAAAGCAGATCTCGTATTGTACTAACATGGGCAAATAAAAATTCATCTACAAGCATTATTCAACATGCACTTGAGGCAGCACTTCTCGACGGAAACTATATATGGATAACGACGAATAAGGTAAAGAACTGTACCATGGACAATCAAAAAATCTATAGATAGATATTCATTGCAGTTAGTAATCACTGACGAATTTCATTTCAGTTTCTTGTTTCTGAGCATCACTGTTGAATGTATTTCCTTCAATTAGTATCGTAATACTTTTATTTGCAGGTGAATCTCAATGTCTTCAACGAAAGTCATTGGTCGATGTTGAAAAATGTGTTTTCTATAGAACACTTTATAGGTAATAGTAGTGCACTTGGCGTTAATGAAACTTTACAAATGGAAGCATTAAATGTTTGGCGTCATTCCTCACTTGATACAGCAAGTATTTCAGAACGTTTATCTGATGTTAGTCCATACGCTATGTATGCGTTCGACGCTGCTTGGGCTTTAATTCAAGCATTAAGCAAATCATCATCCGAGAACGACGTACCTCACTTGAAAAAATCATTAAACTGCTTCGATAGTGCATTAGAAAACAGTGAGAAGTATCTTAAGCATCTGGAAAAAATGGATTTTCTTGGTGTGTCGGGAGTTATCCAATTTGCAAAACATACTCAAAACAAGTATAACCACGGTGCTATGTATGCACTCTACAATATACCTGGTAGCGGTTCGATAAACCGGAAGAACACAGAACGAAAAAGACCAACCTATAAGAAAATAATGACATGGTACGAGACAAGTAGTATGTGGATAAAGTCAACAGAATATGGCAGTAGTAATTCCACGTGGCCAAGCGATGATTTTGAAAGAGTGCCAACTGATTATCCGCAACTTCGAGGTACGAGAAACATTAATTTGTCAATAGATACCACGAATACGAAAAGGAATTTCGAAATAAGATAGAAATAAGTATATGTTGCTTCAATGTATAGTAACATTGTCTGAGATGATATTGCAATAAAATCTATTGAATGACGAAGCAGTATTTCTTTTCTCTGAGCATAAATCAATGAAATTTATAGCTTTTGCTTCGTGAACGGAACGTCTTAGTGTTCCTTGCATAGTTTAATGAGCCGCATTCACCGAAAAGATTGTTCTTATCTAAGAGATGAGACTGAAGAACTCTCCGGGAGTTCTATTTAATATTATTTATAGAAAAAGTTAGCACACCAAAGTCACTTTTCAAGATTTCTCTTTGTCCTAATTTATGTGTTGCTATGAAACTTTCTTGCTTGAAATAATTCGAATTTTTCGGCTGATTATATCCAAGATCTCAATTTTTAGAGATACAAGCTGTTTTGAAAAATCTTGTATTTTATATGACACATTGATCGAGAAACAGTCACTATTCCAATGTTTTGAAAATTATTACGTTATGGCGTACTCTATTAAAACGAGTAAATATTTTTGACATTTATTAAAAAAGGATACAATCGAATAGATTGTGATTGATTTAGATGTTGTTTATTTCTCTATGCTAGTCCGACAGTTTGAATCAGTGATTATTGTGAGATTGACTTATCTTCTCAATAAATGCAATAAAAACATAGATTGATAAAATATATCCTGACACCTGTTTATGTTTTCGAAAAATTTTAGTTCGTTTCACTAAAAAATACAGACTATAGTATTCAACACGTTGAAATCATTTATAAGACAAAAACGAAATTATCATGCGTTGTCGCCATGAAATCATCTATATGATAATAGTAGGAGTTTCAATGATAATACTACAATATTGTATTGTAAAATTCGTTTCTTCGAAATGTGAAACTCCGTGTCAGACTCAGAGCTGCTAACTGTACCCCATTTTGGGGTATAGTACCCCATTTCACCATTTCGTATCCCAAAAAATTTGATACCCCATTTGAGCTTTTAAGAGTACAGTGTGATTAACGAACCTTCTAATGAAAATAAACTATGTTTTTCACTAGACTTGTCTCATTTCTATAATATAAAGACATCTGAAATTAAATGTATAGGTAAATAACTGACCAGCAGATATTAGCATCCATTTTGTTTAATTTCATCTTGAATTATTCGGTTTTACATACTATTTTCACTATGAACAATGAAATAAATTTTACTAATTTTTTCTCTTGTTCTCGTTTCCCATTGTTTCATTACCTTTTCCTATCAAATTTTATGGATACACAGTTTTTTTGCCTAGTTTTGATTTTTCTCTTCAATATATATGATGATAATATTCGCATGGAATTGAACAAGGGTTATGAAATTGAAATTTCTGATGATTGAGAAGCAGTAACACGCGAAGAATCTCTTACTTTTCGAAACAAACTAGCTAAACTTATAAATTAACTAGTAGAATGTTTTTTTTGAGAGAAAACGAACTATAAAGCTAATCCAATTATAAAAATTGTGAAATATTGAGTTGTGTTCTACAAAAGAAGTTTAATTTCCTAGGGTTTCACAATTAAATCCTCCATTTTAGCGTGAGAAATTATGTGCCCCAATGATGTACCCCATTCTTAAAAGGAATATACCCCATTTGAAAAATAAGAAATGGCAGCCCTGGTCAGACTTATTGAAAATTTCTATGCGAACTAGAATTTTTGTTTTGAAGCTTAAAGTGGCTCAAGTTTTTTACATCAAATAGAGAAATAACTCATGCTAATTAAACGATAGGTTCTACTACTCCAAATCATTGCAATAAATCTGATTTCTTCGGAAACATGACATGAATACGACAACCTTTTCTTGTGCACATACAAGATTGATGTCAACATAATACACTAATTAGCGAATAGTGAACGATTAAGTAGGAGATGGTAGGATATACTTCTGCTATCAGATTAACATTTCCGAATCTAATCATTACGAAAGAATGACTTCGTCAAATATTTAGCTTTTACGTCATGTGTTTTCTTTGATTGTAAGACACGAATAATTACTTTGATTTCATTTCGAAAAAATCTTCTCATAGGAAATATCGATGTATTTAGGTCAACATTTGCGAATCCTAGTTATTGAAGCACCTCCATTCGTTATAGTGCATAATTTCTCTAGTCGGAACCAAGATTCGAACCAAATAAATCATGTTGAACAAGTCAATCTCCGTTGTGAACCTCTAAAATCAAGAAATCCCAATATTCTGATTTATGGATTCGTTGCGGACTTTATTCGTCAACTAGAAATTCAAATGCATTTCAATTATACTATCGATGTAGCTAATACATCAACGACCTATCACTCTCTTGTTTCACTAGTGGCTGATGACAATCGTCAGTATGATATTATTCTATCAGACATAAGAATCACTTCAGGTCGTATGGCTTGGGTTGACTTTTCAACACCATTTCATGAGAATACGTTTCGAATTATCACTCGACAAAATCCATATTCATCTTCGCTTAGTCTTTTTTCATGCTTTAATCCATTTACTTGGGATGTATGGGTGGCCATACTTGCAATTGTAATTTATTCAGGTACGATTGTTTATATTTTTGAGCATCAAAATATAGAAACTCAAAATAGAGGATCTAAACTAAAGACATTTTTTATTGGACTTACTCGTGCAATGACAAGTATTCTGATCATGAGTGGTGATGTACGTTTAACAAATAACTCAAGTCGATTAACGGTTGTAGGTTTATATGCATTAGGTGTTATTCTTGTTGCAACTTATACAGCTAATCTTTCATCGTTTCTTACGTTAAATCGTGCTCAACCGTACATCTCTGGTATTGATGATATTAAAAATGGTCGCATACCTTTTGAACGCATCGGTATTGTGAGTAATTCAGCAGTATCAGACTACTATTTACAAAACATTTCGACTCACTACTATGCTCTCTCTACAGCTGAAGAGATGTACTTGAAATTACTTGACCATTCGATTGATGCATCAATATGGGATTCATCTGTACTTGAATATGCTATTAACAATGTTTATTGTAATCAGTTAACTTTAGCTGGTGTTGGCTTTGTTAAATCATCATTTGGAATTGTGTTACCTAAAAATTGGCTATATAAAACAGACTTAGATGTTAATATATTGGCCATGCGTGAATCGGAGAAATTAGAATCGCTAGAAAACATGTGGATTAATCATCGAACGTGTTCATCATCATCATTATCATCGAGCGATTCGAATCAAGGTGATCCTACGAAAAGTGAAACATTCTCACTTGATGTCTTAGGTGGACTATTTCTTACATTTTTACTCGTAACTGCGGTTGCTCTTGGCTGTCATATTTGGCATTGCCGAGCAACCATTATAACTGCATTTCATCAAACTATGAAACGAAAATCTGAAATGAGAACACAACGGATACCATGAAATTGATAATAAATTTTTCTGTTCAATGTATTATGGATTTCTCACATAACATTTAAAAATTTACTGTATCAGGCACCTTCATTTTTTCTTATTCAATAAAAGTATTAATTTAAAAGTATAAAAAACATTTTCATTGATAATTTTGATGATACTTAAAAAAAGAACGCCTATCGAAGATGTCAGATAACTTTATTGAAGATTCGAATATTTTCTCAATTGATTCATTCAGAAAGATGATTAGCAATACTTGGCTGCTCTATCTCGGCACTTCTGTTTATTTTTCTTTTGTTTGAGTGAATCCATTCGAGAAATACTCGAATCGGAATCTATGATATTCTAAATTGTTCATTATGATTTATTCATTCGAAATCATGTGATTCAAGAGAATAAGTTTTTCTTAGCATACGTTTATTATTATTGTATATACGTAAATATATTGTGTCAGTCGAATTACAGTGATTATTATTAAATCATTCTTAGAGGAGTGAGATTATACAATAATAAATAATAACAATTATGGTAGAAACTACAGCATAACAGCAAAAACTTTAAAAATATCACTTTTCAGAATGATGTTTCTTTCTATCAATGCTGGAAACTTGGAGCTAACCCTGTGTACTACGTACTTGATACATTACTAAAATCATGATAGGATGCAATATTTTTCAATCGATTTTACTAGAGCATTATACAATACAAATAGTGTGAAAAACATGCACAGTGTTCTCATAAGTTGATCAATTTGTAAAAACGAAAGCAACTAAACGATAGTTCCATGCTATAAGAAAAACAATAGATAAAATATGATCTGGCTGAATTTTGATCAAAATCTATCCGATAACAAGAATATGCTTTAATATCAAGACATCATTAGGACAGTATTTCGCAGTAATGTATATGAAATTGATATGATTCGTTCGATTCACACTAGACAAGAACAAATTCTATTCTCTTCTTACTGTTAGTAAACTCATTTACATAAGAAGTTTGGCATACATTGCAACAAAAACTGATTCTACCACTCTGTTTTCAAAACTACAGCTCAAGTGTTGGTGGAATCGATTATCATTCAAAGGTTTAGCTTATCTTGATGTTTATAGAAGACTTCATTATAAATACAATGATTTTCAAGTTGTTTCAAGTTAAAAAGAATATTGAAAACATATTCGAAAGAAAAACAACATCAATATTAAATTTCATCGAAAATATTCAATATATGTCTTTAATTTTTGAAATATCTAGAAAAAATAATAATCAGCTAATGAAATCAAAGATTAAGTTCAAAAATTCTTCTCTTGTTACTCATACAGAATCCACTAGAAATCATGAAGAAGATTAGATCAAACTGATCTGAATACAATTTTCATGAAGTGTGATCAAGCAATATCAGATTTCAGCTAATTTGCATACATCTATGATTCATATCTTCTCGTTTTGAAAGTATATCTATTCGACAAAAAGACCTACTATTCAAGTTTCATCCAAAACAAGTGCACATTCACAGTGTGATTTCGTAAAAAGATGAAAATCATTATATTTCTGCTGATTGTTGCTGTTGCCGTTTGTACCGCTGACAATCGTACATGTAAGTCACCATGTTAGTCATGAATATTTAAATATGAGTTCTTTTGTCAATTCTAGTAATCTCATCGTTTGTCAGTTTGGCCAGTCCGAAAATTATTCCCTATACGCTTGGCTCATACAAATTCGATACTCTTCAACAAGTTTCATTTCCACTTGATGTCATAATTCCAGCTACAGCACGTCAAGTTATTTTAACTGTATTCATTCGAAGTGGTATGAATTCTGGTGAAGCTGCTTTTAATGTTTGGTTTTGGACTGACTGTCCTGAGCTAGGCTTTCGTGATACAAAATTCAAACGTGGCTATCGCTATAATCAAAATGCCTATGCGTTTGACTCGGAAACACTCGAATTTTTCTATTGTTCATCTCATCCAGAACTTCATGTCATTACAGATAACCAAGCAAACAACGTTCAACTAGAAATATACGTTATGGGCTATATTAATGCATAAACTCGTTGAAAAAAAATAAGAACTCTTTTTTTTTCTCTCCAATAAATGCATCATCATCATAATCAACAGACTATATGAGAGACGAATAATTATTATATCTAGTTTGAAACTATGTTGTATAGAGCTAGAGAAATATTTTAAACATAGCATCAATCTTTAGAATAAATGTATAGTTTAATCAAAAGAAAATATATTTGATAGTCTAAATAACATGAAGCACAAAGACAATGTATGGAAAACTTTCTGTTTTTCAAAACGAATACATAGGATTGGTATGGCTCGTTTTCGATAATCCCTTTGATCACTAAAAATATAATACTGTTCGACAGATGAAATTAAGGTAAACACGGCAAGATTGATTTAAATGAGAGTATATTATGAATGTTATATGTCAGCATCTTTACTTAAGTTTGATCATTTATTGTCAATCATACTATTATTTCAATCGAACAGAATTATAATGCATATCATACAATCAATCTCATGGACAACTGCAGTAATTGGGTATGAATAGAAAATCAACAAATACTATTTGTTTCTTTTTCGACAGACTCATTTGAATATTATATTCGTATGAAAATAAAAATTGCTTAGTCCATTCATACAGTGATAAATTGAGTGAGAGATCAAGAATAATAAATGTAGAATCTTTTCAATGTATACTACATTTGAATGTTTTCTCTTTGTATATTTTCACATGAGTTGTATATTTACTATATATTTCAATGTCTAGCTTCGTCCAGAATAATCATCTATCATGTCTATATTTCATGGTGTATGCCATTACAACAATTATTATGTACGATTCGCACTACAGTTACTCACTAAACTATTCCTTTTTGTAAAAGAATACTCGAACTAAGATTGATCTTATTCGAATGTTCATTTTGCTTGCTAGAAGTATTAGCCGGCGTATGTGAATAATGACTGGATGCGTAAGATCATTCGACAAATCGATAGTTATCGATCATTTTTTGTATTGCCAATTGATTGTTTTCAATACGATTGGTTTGTTCAAATCGTACTAGATGTTTAATCTTCATCGAACATTTTCTATCTTAGGATACTTCTTAGAATTGATGGTGTCAAATCATTCGTTTTTCATATTCCAGTAGACTATGAAGCATGTCAAGATCGAACTATATAAAACCGTTAGATAAGTTGTAAAACAATATCTTCAACAAACAAATAAACATATATACTTCTTCACGTCATCAGGAGACATACTCACAATGGAATGATGCATGTTCCTTTGAATAGAAAGAAACGACTGTACTGAATAAGAATAAAATGATTTCTATTGGTTCGATGAAAAATCAAAACCAAAATTTATATCTATCATCTGTTGGTGTCGAAAATTATTTTTCAAATTGTTTCCATGATATATATTTTATGCACAATAGTTCTTTATATTAAAAACAATAAATCGATTGATGAGGAAATCATTTTTTTGACATTCTATGTAATATCATTATCGTCTTGATTAGCTCGTGGGACCTGCTCAGGATAGTCCAAAGATAATGATACATCTAGAATTAGAAATTCAAAAAAAAATAATTCAAAAAACAGATTCCCATAGTTAGCTATTAATGTTTACAGAAGAACAAAATTGATAAATTAATAAATTAAAGCTGTAGAAAACATCTACATGAAACAAATGCATAGATTTTAGTCACAGGAAAACTCATTCGTGAGTATTTTTTAGATCTATGAATACAAGCATATTAGAAATCGTATCAATGCAACAAACTAGTCTCACCATTTGTTGTCAGTGCTGATCGAAGTCTCGGTTTTGGTTCTTTAGACATTTTAACACGCTCCATGGCATTCATCATCCATTGCATACATCGATTCATCTGTAATGAAACAAGAAAAATTATGAAATCTTTTCTTTTTCTTTTTCATCTAACTTCTTCAGCATATGTACGAAGTTCTCCAACAGCTCTTTTGATCGATGCCATTTCATCAGTTACGCCTTTAATATCCATACTTGATGGTTGCTGTAAATTATTAATTGCATCCGATGCTGTTAGTGAAACTTCTTGGCGTGCTGTTGACGGGACAAGAGCGGCTGCTGATGATGGCTGACCAGAAACAATGCTTCGAGCATAAAGATTTGTTGCATAGCTTTCAAATTCTGACCAATCTCTTTCTACTTCTCGATTGGCTCCCAGCATTTCTAAAACAAAATTAATGTTATTTACTATTGACACTATTTTTCTTGTTTTCTTTTAAATTACTAAATATTTTTGCTCGTGTTTGTTTTTTATTTGAATCTTTATCACATGGCAAATGACGAAGAATCAATTTTACAAGTTCAATAACATGAGCTATGATGATAAATGGAGGGAAAAGTGGTGGTCGATCGAAATATTGACGAATTAATGAGTATCGTTCGTAACGCCAAACAAGGTCTGTTTGATCTTGAACTGATTGAAATGTAAAGCTATAATAAAAATTTCTCTAGCTCGAACATATTGGAATATAAAATAGAGCATACCTAAACATAGCAATAAGTAGATTAATAAGAAGAATATTGACGAATAACATATGGAAAGCTAATAGAATGTGTGTGGCAATCGCTGTAGCCTCATCCGAATTTTCTATAGATCGGAAAGAAAAGAAGATATTTGATTTGAAATTTCGTCACATCAGCAATATTGAAACATACCATCAAGTGCGGCTGTTTCGCCATCTGTTGATCCGTACATAAGATAATAAACTGGATAAATAATATTTCGAAATATTGATCGACCACTGAACGTTAAAGTCTTATTGCCTACGACAGAATCAAAATTATACATAGACCGAGATGTGATACCATAAGCAACCATGGCAATTAATATAATATACGTAAAGAACGATAAGTCGATGAGCTATAAAAGATATCAAAGAAAACAATTGCTTAATATTTGTTTTTGTTCGAATTTGATCCGAAATTAACTTCAAACGATCAAAGTGTATATATTAAATCTCCATCATAGAGGATGTATCGTGAATTTCTTTAAACCGATTCATTTCAAAAGAACAGTAGTATTTGATGGATACCAGAAAGAATTTTGACAAAATTAAGATGAAATTTTTCATTCTATAATGACAAAATATTACTTAATATACATGAGACGCGTGATAAATAATTGTACTCAAGATGATTATCATACATACATAGCTCTCATCTTACACAAGCTGATGTACAACTTTGATCGACAAATTTTTCATCGAAATCTTATTGATAATCACATGAGGGTGGATCGCAATACTTTCTTGTATTAGTAAAAATGCAAGGAGTCTATTGAGAAAGTTGTCGATGAAAAAATTTTAAAAGTTTCACAGACGTGACAGAAATTGTGAATGTGCTGCCATCGAAGTGGTTCCTGTCGAATTAAGGTGGAATGTGTCGGTGAGTAAAACCCATTAATAAACGGCCCTGCTTTATTTCGATTGGTTAAAATATAACAAAAAATTAGAATTCTTTTTTTTTAACGAAGTATCTTGAAGGATATATCTTTTGCATCCATCGCTCCCAAAATCCGATCGATCCACGTCGCCTTAATTGTTACTGATCGCATCTCATTTTAAAAAACGCTACATTGTAAGCTATGTGTTATGTTGCTAAGTTCTTTTCTCAAGAACTGAAGCAAATCATGTAGGAAACAGAGATAGACACGGTTCGATTCGCAGTTTTTCAAAAGTATCTCGGTTTCGGTTCGGTTCTTAGGTAAATTGATACCATTTAAATTTGTGTATAGATATGAAGAAAAAAAAACTAAAGTGAGAAGTCAATGGATGTCGTAGCTAGGAAAGAAGTAATTCATACATTTTCTACGCAGGTAAAGTTTGCACATGAGTCGAGCACTTTCACCTGTGACTCGCCTTGAAACATGCTACAAAGGTTCCGCTCTTGTTCTAACGAGAACCTGATGAGCTCTATCGAATGTAGCATCTAGGTTTCTTCTATCTAGTATAGTTATTTCAAGAATCCCAAAAACCTGGTATTTTTTTAAGTTCAGAGAAAATGTATCTTTCGGAAGTTAGTTTTTATATGTTCAAATTGAACCGCTATGAAATGATTGAGTTAAAGTTGATGAATCGACTGATATAAAGAATAGCAGATTTCATGGAGATCTGTGAACACGAATAGATTAATATTGTACTTTTTTCATTTTTCGTTTGTTCTCCGTTCGGTCGTTCGCTTTATGAGTATTTTAGTGTTGAGCGTTCGAGTTAGTGATATGCGCATAAAATGAACGTTTTTAGTATTTGATTGTCTAACGATCATTGCTAAAATTGTCTTAGAACAATGAAGTATTTTTTAATATGAGCAGATTCAGAATTTTTGTTTCTTTTCCGTGGTATAAAAATAATTATTTTACGATGAAAAATGATGGACATAATACACTCACATTTAGGGGTGGTTCGTTTACTATAAGTAAAGCAAATAAATTATTTACTATTTATCTTATTAAAAGTAAATAAACTATTTAATTTTGTAAAAGTAAAGAGTGAATTGTTTATTTTCTTTACAAAAGTACACTAAAAGTAAAGTACCAGCCATAGCCATACTCACAATCGAGGCCTATGGGGTATCGGTTCGCTTTGTTTGCGTTGACTCTAATAAAAAGAATGTTCAAAAAAGTTAAATAAGATCGAGAAATGGTATTTCTGATCTCTTTCGAGACATTTTCTGGCTCTTTTCGTATTGTTTTTATATTTATTCATGCTCCCTAGTTTTTTTTATTTTCTTTTTTGCACAATGCATATTTATATCAAGCTGACTGTTTTAGACATGCATAAGGTAAATAAAATAGTAACTAAAACAATGTAGGTTTATATAAACATAAATATAACAGATAACACTCATTCAGAATAAGATGATAACGAGTTCCAATGAAGATTATACAGTTTTAACTGTCTGTAGTGGAGATTTCTGAATTTTCCTTTTCAGTTCAGTTCGCTCTAAATTTTAAAAAACCCGAACTGTGTCCATCTCTGATAGGAAATCTATAATTGTCTCTAAATAATAGATGATCTAAAATGAATGAGACAGGTCATTTGTGGACACACTGATGTTCGATCGAACGACATTGAAAAGTATAATTGATTTACCTGAAGAAATAGTATAGAGTCATAGAAAAGACCAATAGGAAAATATTAAGAAATTCATGCACAACATTTATACGAATTTTATATTGATCCATAATACAACTGACGCTAATTGAAAGTGAGCGATGTAAAACAAAACCAAAATATTCCGAGAATAACTAGTGGCTTCTTACATATATTAAAGAAATTTTCAAATTATGAATAGATGATGTTTTTACTTATGAATGTTTGTCAAATAAAACTTGCTTATTCAAAATAAATTTAACTTACGCAATTTGTTGATACGATATGTATGCTATTAACTCAAAGTTTTTATAAGATTTCGCAATCAAAAATCATGCATAACTAATCACAGAAAACTGCCCTATCATCTATCGAAAAGTTTGGACAGTGAACATAATAGAACTCAAAAATTCTATATGACAATAAATAATAACTAAAACTTGAAGTTTGTACAATTATGAAGAGAAACAAAATTCTCGATTTTCTTTTTTTTTTCAAAATAAAAGTAGATCTTATATTTGTTAGATTACTTTTGCGCTCGAATAGTCTGTTAAGAGATAGAAACTTGCATATGAGATTATCATATCAATAGCAGTTGCATAGTTTTTCGAAATTGCAACCTACGTACACGGATCACAATAATAATAGATTTTTAACATACCATTTTCCGTATCATGACAAGTTTTGGTCCCATTTGTCGTGCAACACCAATAAAAACTAATGATCGAATAAACCAAATCTCAAGATCGTAGGCGAGAATAATTTTAGCGACCGATAATTCACTATCATCGGATGCATAAGTGAAACGAAGAATAAAACCCACATAGTAAAGTACGTATGATATTATGCGAATTAAAGCAGCGAACGGATCTTTTGAAAAGTAATTAGACAATTTTCCCATCATTGATCGGCAATCTTGACATAGGAACTAGAAGTATAAGATAAAGAAATTAATATTTTAACAGCTAATGTATTCATAATTATATACTTCTCGAACATCTTCAATCAGCATGGTTGATATGGTAATAGTAACATAAATTTCTGTCCAATGTATACTTGCACGATGATCATTTGGAACATCAAAATCAAATAATAAAAAGTAGGAAAAGACCAGAAGAAAAAATATGTAGCCAGCAGCATTGTATAAAAATTTAACAAATGGTGATTCATGAAAGTATATTAATTGACGAAAATATTTCGACCAACTTCCTGAGCAACAATGCGATGTACTTTCATAAGCATCGGAGTAATTTATACCATATTTATTTAATCTAAATACAATATTGAACATGAAAATCTTATAATACATATTTTCATCATAGATTTTACATTGAGAACAGTAACGAAAGAATGCAGTAGTAGAAAATATTGAAATAAGAACTGAGAGCAATTTTAGAGAAAAACGAGCATACTCTTGTTCTATAAAATAGAACTCTAGTAATCACATGGAAGTGCAGTGTATAAAGTATTTTCATCGGGTACTCTAACTAGGCATATAATTTGATAAACATTAATTGGAACAAAAGGTTGCAAATTAGTAATTCTCAGTGGGAATGATTCTAAATGAATGGAATGATATCTTCTTTACACTTTTCTAGTATTCTACTATTACTTTGATCCATTAGTTTTTATTTTGTTTTATCAATTTATTAAGAATCATGCATTCATATTGTACAGCAGATAGTTTATTTCACGTTGTTTTAATTTCGAGACACGCTAAAGCCTGTATTATACTTGAAATGGTCTTAGTATGAATTTATTTTTTAATCATGATTGCATTTGAGCAAGTTTCAAGTACAATATGATTAGGACATGGCACTCATAGGAAACAATGCCTAATGAGATAGATAAAATAAGCCATAGATATAGATCACTTGAAAGTTTTCATGTTAAGATTATTGCGTTTTGTCAGGCAAACTTGAAATAAATGACACAAAAGATTCTTTTCTCATGTAATTATGAAATTCTATGCTGACTTTTTTGTGTGCTGTTAAGAACGACCGATGAAATTTTTGCGATCAAATTTCAGACTATTGTACTTATGTTAGAAATTAGAGATTGAAATATTAATTTTGAGGATGTATGGAGATAGGCAGCTCAAATTTTTCGTTTTTTTATCTTTGAGCATATTTTGATTGATAATGATAGTACAAGAGCAAATACCTTCTTTTTATCTTTGGTACTAATGGTTTTGTTTCTTCTTCAGTTTCGTTAACAGTCATTTCATACTTATTACTAGCATTATTGCCTTGAGAAACAGGAGATGATTTTTCTTCACGAAATGAAACGAAAACTGGGGCTAATAAGCCAAATGAACATACACTCAAGAATAAAGTGATACGCTCAATCGTCGAGAGTTGAGTCGGTAGCATTTTATCATACCAAATACTATTTAACAACTGATCACAGCACGGTTGACCAACAAAGTTCTTATCATCGGCATCAACAGCCACCTTAAAATGAAAGAATAGTGTAGAAAAGCAGAAGGTTATTTGATTACGAAAATCTTACTTGAATACATGATACACCACCAAATAGAGCAACACGTCGAACAGCAATTTCACATGCTTTTTCTTCATCGTAATTATAGCAACATTTCAAAGATTCGATAGCATATTCCTCATATTGTTGTGCTTGTGAAAGTAAAGTATCTTTCGATTCATTGTCAAGGGCATATTGTTGATATGATTTGAATACTTTTGATGCTATTAATGCAGCACATATACGTGGTCGCATATGACTTAAAATAACTTTGGACATTTCAATACGATTCGTCAATATAGACCACAAAAATAAATCACGATAAATACGCTCTCGAGTTTCTAATTTAGCTTCTTCAGGATCAGGTACTTCAGAATCATCATTATCATATTCTTTATACATAGGTGCACGACCATCTGCAACTCGAGATCCACTCAGTGACCATCGACAACATATTCGTAATCGATCCATTAGGTCACCTGTTGAATGAGTATAAATTGATTTAACATAATCACCGACTAATTCTTTAATTATTCGATCAAGATGGTCTTCGCTCGCAATGTCCCGATTTTCGGTACATTTCTTTAATAAATAAAGACGTTCTGACTGAAGAACAAAAAGGAGAAATAATTTAATAGTTCATCGATTCTTTTCATTGATCTTACATTCTTTTTATTATCGTTATATAATGATTCTAATTTACGCCATTTCAGCCGCCATGGTTGATTAGTTTGTCTTTCATAAAAAATCGATGTTAAATCGAAATTCAATTTGATGAATGTATTAACAAAGTTTGGACGATCGTAAATAAGTGCATTCATAAATAGTGTTTCTTTAGCATCCGGCTAGAAAATTAAAATTTCTCAAGAAATTCTATGAGATTATAATCGAAACTTACACTTAGATCATTCAAATCATCTTTAATGATATGTTCTTTGGCTACATCAATAGCATTCCAAGCAAGTGCTAAATGTAATAGCTGTTCTCGATTAACTGCTTTATTTTTCTCTATACTTTCTTGTTGTCGTGCTATGAAAACAATAACAAAATCATGCTATTAGAAAAAATATAATTCAACCTACATTCTACAATAGCTTCGAAAATTGTATCATCTAATTTTTGTTCACTATCAAGACTAAAGATACGAATTTTAGACCGAACTGCCGGTTGTAAACAGTAAATAAAAATATTATATAAATTATTCATTTCTTTGTCGGCTGTTCTTGATCCTTTTGAGATATCATTCAAGCCATCTAGTATTTCATCTGCGTAAGGACGAAATTTGTTTCTTAATCTTGAATAAAAAACCATAACAATAATCATCAACAAACGTATGTACATATAGTGAAAATAAGCTTGTTTACTTTTCAATATCATCCGGTAATTTTATATCAACGACTTGTTTCGAATTAACAACACTATCATCTTTTGCATGTCGATAAATCATTGATTCTGTACGATTGAGAAAATTGGCAAGAAGATTAGGTACTCGGCCACTTCCCTATACATAAAAAATTTGATAACAAAAGAGTCAATCATGACGCCAAATCGGATGCTTACATCAATCAAGACTATTGGTATACCACTAGCGAGATCGTTGTATATTGTTAATAATGTATCTGGACCACCTTCAACGACTACGGTCACAATGGGAACTAAAAATGAATGGAAATTTTAAAAAAAATGAACATTTGAAAATGTATCAAAGTACCATCCTTTTCATTGAAATGTGAAGCTTCAAGAACAAATCTTGTTCGATAGTTTCCAATTTCATAACCACTATACATTCCATCGTCAAGTAATAAAAAATGTGTATGGTTCGGTTCGAGATCTTGCTGACCTTTTACAGGTTTTGATGCTTTTACGATTCCATTTGGCTTAGAACTTACTGGCGCTTTGTTCTACAGAAAAAAAAACACATTTAGAAATCAAGAACGTGGAAAATAAAACATTATCAAGTACTTACAATGATGAGTGATTCTCGGTTCTTAGTTGCACCCCATTTTGAAACACCAATAGCCGTAATATGACTTCGTGGATTAGTCACTTTATGATCATGAATAGCTTCACCAACAAGTTGTACAACACCGGTTTTAAATCCTGTTGTTACAATCCAGCCATCTTCAAAGATAAACGGACTAGTTTTATTCTCAGAAATTCTTTCGTTTACCTGCTCTCAATGCTGCTTGAATAATACCCTTAATGAATTCTCTTTCGAGACGTTCATTTAATTTGAAATATTTAGCTCCTCCTATGATGCACATTATTAATTGTGGTTCTTTAACTTTCCATATTTCAAACATCAATTGAGCAAGAACTTTTGGTTGTGTTTCAAGATCACATCGAATATAATGTGCACGCGTATGCGGCGTATACCCATAAGCATTATTGTATGCAGGTCGTGTGTGTATTTTTCGATCCCATTGATGATCTTTATCATCGTAGATATCCCATGAATGTTCACGCCGAAGACGATTACACCCACATACAGCTTCTCCTTTAGTTTTCCTACTGAAATATGACAGTTGAAGTTTTTCTCTTTTTTTGCTTTATTTAAATGAAAGATAAAACAACAGATCAATTTTTTATAACATACGAATCAGTGTCTGCTGGAGGTTTCTCAATGTATGTGGTGCACGTTCGTCGTCTTATGTTGAGAACACGATTAATTGCATGACTCCAATCTACATCTAATTTTGAACCGTACTAATTAAGAAACAAAAATTGTTTTTAAATTTGATTAGAAACGCAAATTTGAAACTAACCAGATTCAATCTATATTCTTCATTACTATTCTTATTCAAGCCAACAATAGGAGGAAAATTATTCATTGCCATCAAGTAAGTTAAGAAATAGACTTATGTCATATGCGGATTCGATGATTGAATGAAAATATTGTGAATTCCTTTTAAAAATATGCGTCACGGTAGTTGTCAAAATAGTGAAAAAACTTTTCATCCTTAATGCATTCGTTCTCTATGCATAAGCCTCCCGTTTTTAGTACATAAAAATTTTTAGAAGTTAAAGAAAAGAGGTCGCACATTTTTCACGACTTTGCTGAAGATTTCAAACTTATTTTATTGCAAAAATTGATCAAGCACAAACTTCATGCCATCAATTTTACGTCATTCATCAATGAAGATATTTATTTCATAAAAAAATTCACCCGGATGATATAATATTTCTATTCGAAACAAATGAAATACAATGCGAAGAGGAAATCATTAATAGAACATAAAACTACGGCTCTATCTAACACCTATATATTTCTCTAGAAGAATCTATTCATTCGGTCGTAAAAGCGAGTACAACTTTTTTATCAACGATGCCTTGTTGAAGTTTAACAAAAGCCTTGTGATCATCATGAGCCATGTACGTTGCTCGATCGTGTTCATTATCGAAGGTTAACAAGAAGCCATGAGTAAAGCCTTGATTCAAATTTTCTTTGCCAAAATGGATTCCACTTTCGAATTGTTGTACTAATGGTACTTTCACCGTCGCTAATTCTCGAAATTCGCGTTCAATTTTTTTTATATCAGTTTGACTTGCTGTATCTGTGAATTTGAAGAGAACAACATGACGAACGAGTTTGGCACCATTTGCTACACTTCGAATCATTACTATGTATACGAGAATGAAGAAAGGTTAGAATCTTTACATCGTCTTTTTCTGTTTGTATTAAGTCGAATGTAAGATAAAAAAAAATAAGCAACGCAAGTGATAGATAGAAGAAAGCCATACATCGATCAGAAACAAGAGAAAATTAGGTTTTTTTTTAATCTTTCGATAGATAAAAAAAACTAATTGTCCTAACGATCATATACCGTATTTTTCTTTACTGTTCTATCGTGGAAATCATCAACGGAATGATTTCTTCGAAAAGAAGAATTGAACTATATGAATGAATGTGTTTGGTGATGATATTTCTATTCATTAGAAATTAACATGCTGTTTCTGTTGTATTCTGTTTATCAATCTGATATTGATAATTCTATTGTTCGATTGATTAAACTATACTAGGAAAGTTCCATTTTTTTTCTTTCAAATATGTGATACAGTTTTAAATGTCATAACCAAAACTTTTCCCAGAGTCAGTTGGCATGTTGTAGCAAAAATTTCATTTTCGTAATCGGTTTTATGTTTTGTTTTGCTCACAGCTTTTGTTCTTTGTTGTTAACTATCAAAACTAATATATTATGTAAAGTAAACAAAATGTTTCATTGAACTATGTAAACATGAAACAGAATCGAAATAAACTTTCTGCATATTCCGCATGTCAATGGTCGTTCATATGATAGTTTTAGTATCATAAAAATAAATCAGTTTCTACATTAGATTAAAAGCAATAAAATTCAGTAGGAGACAACGATTGTATGATAAAAATCAATTTTCCTTGAGAAAAAAAAAGAATTTCTTGATGCTAAACCTACATCGTACATTGCTCTAGATTTAAAATTCATCGCATTGTCTCAAACCATAGTGATTAATTTTTAAACTAATGATTTGCTGTCGAAGTATTACACGATGCGTAAATAAGTGTATCAGAGAATTTCGTTCATGTTTTCCATGTTGAACTACATTTATAATTGATGAAGAAAAGTGAATCAATGTGATTCGTTGTTTAATTACATTTGTGAAAATATAAAAATTGAGTGTTTTTCTTTGTCGTTGTAAATAATGATGAGATCATGAAATCGTTTTTGTTTGCATTCTTTGCTTTTATGATAAGAATGAAAAAAACAAGGCCATGTTTAAAGCACTTTAAACAAATATTTTTCAGAATATTATTTCTTAGTAATCAGAATAATGCAAGGTCAAACCTTTACAATTCTTCTGCTTGTTTGTACCTTCTCATGTTCAACATCTACACATTATCAATCAAGAAATGATGATATTTCAATTATTCAACAACGCGTATTAGAGATGATAATTTGGCCAAACATGAATACTATCACCAGTATAGTCGAAGCTGCAATAACGTACAATGAGAAAATGAATAGTTCATGTTACTGGGAGGATATTAACTACACAGATAGAACTTTGGCGATTTGGGCTACAGAAGAACATCTAACACGAGTTAATATAATGATACAAGCATTAACATTTCCCAATTCGACTGTACATAGTGATGCACGATTAGCCATCGGAGCTCATTGTGCTCTTAATGTTTGGTTAGTAAATGATTGGTTAAATCCAAATTGGTGGTTTAATCAAATAGGTATTCCACTTTTAGTCACTGGTCAACTGCTGATGTTAGGTGATAATGCAACTAAATATGAAATTCAAAAAATTTCTGAAATATCATATCGTGCTGATTGGTGGCAACATGATCCTGGTACAGGAGCCAATCTTATTTGGATGATTCAAATAGAACTATATCGATCATTAGCAACAAATAATAGAACTGGACTTGAACAAGGTTTTACACGAATGTGGCAAGATATTACTGTTCTACCATTAGGTGGACAAGGTATACAAAGTGATTGGTCCTATCATTTTCATGGAACTCAGCTATTATCAGGCGCTTATGGCCAAGATTGGGCTTTAGCTATGTTTATTTTCATTATATGTACTACGAATACAACATACGAATTAAATCAAGAAAAAATTAATCTTTTTTCTAATTTTTTAACACAAGGTGATGCTTGGCTGATTATTAGCAATAGATGGGATTGGCAAGTTATTGGTAGGGCTATCGATAGAGCCGGCACTTCGTTAGAAGTTGAATTTCAATCTAGCTGGATTCAATCACTAGCTCAATTAGTGACATTGGAAAATCTTAAAATTGATTTACTAAATTTTGCTGATCGTCTTGAAATCAAGCCCCATGCTGTTCCATTGATTGGAAATAAACATTTCTATACATCTGATTATCAAGTTCATCGTCGCGTCAATTGGACGGCAGCTATTAAAATGCAATCGATTCGAACTCAACCAACGGAATGTATTAATAATGAAAATCAAAAAGGTGAACATCTGGGTCAAGGTGTATTAAATGTCTATACTAATAATGCAGCTGATTATCAAGAAATATTTCCTCTCTTCGATTGGCAATTAATCAATGGCATTACAGTAGAACATGATATTCCAATCGAATCGTGTATACGTGGAAGTTTCGATTGGATAAGATTACATTTTGTTGGCGGTGTTAGTGATGGTAATTATGGCATGGCTATGATGGATACAGCCACTCATAATCTTACTGTAAAACGATCATGGCACTTTTATGATGAGGCTATCATTGCCCTTGCAAGTAATTTAACACTTACGACACAAAATACATTACGGACAACATTGACGAGTCGATTACTGACAAAAGGTAATGTTACTGTTGGTTTTTTCAGTGGAGATCTTATTTCACTGATTGATCGAATCAATTATTCATTTCCTTATAATTCAATTAACAAATCCAATAATGTTCAATGGATCCATATTAGTGAATGTAATATTGCTTATGTTTTACAAATACAAGGACTTTATTCATCGTTAGGAGCAGAAATGAGTACTAAAACAGGATCGTACAGTACGATCGGACCCTATAATGATACGATAACTCGACGTACTGCAAATGTATGGTTAGATCATGGAATCGGACCGTATATGCGTGATTATAGTTACATGATTATACCAAATGTTAGTGTTGAATCGATGCCTGGATTAATGAAACGCTATAATAATGAAGATGTTTTTTCGTGTATTAGTAATAATGATTCGTTTCATGGCATGGTGTGGTCAAGTGTAAAACGTGCATCTTTTGTCTTATGGAATAATGTAACAACAACGTTATCATGTCAAACTTCACTATTTCAAATAACTGTACGATTAAATGATGCTGGTGTTTATTTATTTAACGAGACTGATAGCGATTTTTCTATAACAGTTTCTCATCCAACTCGCATTAATGCTACCGTTACAGTGAATATTGATAGAATCGGATATGGACAAGGATGTAGTCCCATATCGAATAACACTACTGATGTTATCATAGATTTACCCTCATCCAATCAACTATTAGGTGAATCTGTAACAGTTATATGCAAGAAAAAATCGACATGATTCCATCATAACTAATGCTTTATTTCTTCCATATTTATATACAATGAAATATTTTAGTAAAGACAGTACACAACTATTGATTCCAAACAATAATTATTTTCTTCTGTTAGTAAACTTTTTTTGTATCGTGATTCTTTTTTAAATAATATACGATGATCGTTATTGTACATATTGTTAAGTCAATTCATTAAAAAACAAAGCTTAATTTTAATTTCTTTTTCAATAAAAAGGAAAAAAGTACGTGAAGTTTGTAATTAAGAATTTCACTGGATCGATTCATGTCTATTTAATTATTCAATTGCGTTACGCTTTATTTTAGGTACTTTTTCAAAATAATTAACTACATATTTGTATGATAGAGCATTATTTTACTGACAACATCTTTCCTTCTGATCTTTATTACTAATCTCTATTTTTCCGTGTCATATGTATTCTATGCACAAAGATCAATCGATAAATGCTCTCTACATACACATTCATACGATAATCCCAACAATTCTATACACTGCATGCAAAATACAAGTAAGTACTAATCAATCTTTGTCTTTATCCAAACCTATTAACCAGTATATCATTATATAATAATAAAATTTATTCTAACAACTACGTTTTTTTTAAGTTCTAAGACACAATAACGAGCCAACCTCCCGAGGTAACCCCTGGGGATTTCAATGAAGTTTTGTGCATAATTATTACATGAAGACCAAGCAAAAATGCTAAAAGGGTTTGAGTGGTGTAAAATGCTTTCTTTATGAGTAATACTTATTTTTCTGATGACTTTTTCTTTTTGCATGCAGTCACCAGAAAAGGGAAATGAACGAATTTCGGTCTGAAATTTTTCTTCATATATAGATCTACAGATCAGTAGAATATATTTCAGTTATGATAAATGTATTTTCTTAAGATATTCGCATTTTCATAAATTCCGATTTTCTCATGTTTTTGAAAAAAGACTGAAGTTACAGAAACTAAATTTCTTTGAAAGTATATATATATATATATTATGGCTGACAATGTAAGGGTATCATGAACATATCGCTTTTGAAGGAAGCGCTTTGCATTCGAACCCTTTTAGTATTTTTACTTGGTCATTATGAAGTATTTACGCACAAGAATTTATTGAAATCTCCTGGATTCATCTAGAGAGACTCCCGGGTCAGTAAATCATTTAATTATAATAACTATGTAGACGCTTTAGAAGAGTGTTAAGTTAATTTCAATGATACTGAGAATACATCGATTATTTTATTACAACCGGACTATCCTGAATGTCATAGGAATTAGAGTCAACTTTGAAATGACTTTATTTTTATCTTGATTTATCTTTCATGACCTAATATCAAATATCGACACGGAAGAATTGTTTTGTTTGTTGTTTATGTTTGCATTTGGGCTATTATTGAAAAATCTGTCTTAAGAGAGCACTTAATTAAATCATATTGATAATTCTTTTAAAAAATATACAATGAAAACTGTTGTCATTCAAGTTTTTCTCATATGAAAGAAGTTAAATCCAAGCGCATTCAAACGAAGAGAAGAGATTTCTCGATGTCAAATCTGCATGAAAAGTCGGCACTTTTAACTGAATTTTATAAATCGTAAAACTTATATTTCTGTTGTTTCTTGTTCAACATACAATGCTGACGAAGGATTCAAAAGAGAAATTCTGTCAGATTGGCTTGAATAATGTATTGTTTCACTACAAATCAACGAACAACTATTCATTGAAACTAAGAGTGTGCAGTTGAATGCTATGAATTGAAAATATTTATGTTCCTTACTTTCACAAAAGGTAGATGAATCGATTGAATTCGAACTTGACGAGCAACGAAAAGTCGAATTCAAATGATTTGTGTCACGAATTCTTATATGACTACCTGTGAAGATACTTTACTGCATTTTTAATATCTCGTTCTAAATTATGTAGACTTACGTTTTAATGACTATATGTATGTAATGACGCTAATTTGATTCAGCCTATTGAATAACCTACACGAACCTCGTGTCTTTTAGATGGTATTCTTGATGCTATTATAATTAGATGCAATAAAACAAAAAAGGACATTCAATACATCACGAAGTTCATTCGATGTTTTGCCATCGGTCCGTTTATTTAACTTAGATAAAAATCGATTCAAAAAATTATTCCTGATTCGTATTTTTTCAGAAAAAACTATTGATCTTCATTATCATTACTACCATTCAGAGGTATTGTTTTCTTCCGGACTAAAACTGAGAATTAGAAATGTAACTCATTAAACTATGCCACAAAAAGATTGTTTTCCCTTATTTTTCTCATATAGATCAATATTTATAATATTCATAGACATTCACTGACTAGACTTATTCTAAAATTTTTAACACTGTGGCATTAGTACTTATCCTGAAAACTACACATAACTTCAATATACTCATGTCTACTGTACTTTTCTGTCATTAAAAATCTTCGGCTCTAATATGGATTAGTGGTTAAGTGGGTTAATTGTAAGTATACGTACAAAGCGAGATATCTCCGACAGCTTCTGTCACGTATTGAAGTTAATACGGAAAAACAACACTTTTATTTCCAAATCAAGTATATATATATGTACTACGTAATAGACAATCTTATTACGTAATAGAGAGAAAGGTCAAGGCCAAATATAATGTTTTATTGACCTTGATCAACAATAACGAATATCTATGTTGAGATCAAGAAAGATCAAAGAACGAACGAACGAACGAAACAATACATATATGTATATGCATATACTTTAGCGTCTATTGCTAGGACAGTAACGTAAACGAAATAGAAAACAAACGAAACGAAAAGAAAGAAACAGAAATGACAATAACGAATGTTACTACATTGCAGCTTCCATATATAATCACGTCGGTAACAGGATGGAATGTCATCCAATGAATAGATTGGTGGTATTGATTTTTGCTCTGTTATTTAGTATTAATATGAATACGTATGGTAGATTTTGGTTTGATAAGTTCAATCTTTGAGAAACATTTTAATCATTAAACATCCAAGATAGTACTTAACAGAGATCCGAAACTCGCCGAGTTTACTGGCCTCGCCTCGCACCGCCATGAGGCGAGGCGCGTCGGGATGTCCTGCACCACGGCGAGCACGAGTTGACTTTGTAAATTGCCGAGTCGACTCGTCTATACTTAGAATGTTATTTTTGATGAATAAATGGCAAATTTTTAAGGATATCTTTCGATTTTAAGAAATTATTTATAAGTGTTTCGATTTATGGAGAAGTTTATCGAATCGGGATAATAAATTAGTGTGCAGGGTGTTTCAACAATCAGCTAAAAACAGAAAACTGTATGTCTCTACCGTAACGAACAAATGAACTGATGTTTTTCGTGATGCTAGAGGATACTTCCAAAGTTCTATTCAAGGGGTAGCAGCTTATTAACACACTGAAAATCTAGCATCCTTTACTTGAACACGGAGTTTGATCTTTTTTCAACACACTTCTATCAGTCATGAACCACAAAAAATAGAAACGTATCCTAAAGTTTATTCTAAAATTCCATTTTGTACAGATTGTCATGCTGATTATTTTTGGTTGAGAAATTGCTCTATTGTCATCAAGAACTGATGGTATCAGAGTCAAAGTACTAGAAAATATCGAGTGCTTTGACCAGGACTATTTGCCGTTCTCCAGTATTTTTACTCGGGTAACACCTTTTCTTGATGAACATAGAACATCTGTTAACCACAGTGATCAGCAAAAGAGAGCTCTAAAAATATGATTTGTCAGCAAGGTCTCGAATAGCGTTGCTATTTCGTTTAATGTCCAGAGGAGTACTTTATCAAACTTCAACTAAAGTCACTGGTGTTTTCAGATCTTTTCAGTGCAAACAGGTTTTAAAGAATTGTGCGAAGTTAGATAGAATAGAGAAAACTCAAGCATTAAAATAAAGTATTAAATAATTTTGAAAATCTAACAACAGAGGAATTCATATCAGATTATAGAAACTCCAAATTCATAGTTTATCTTTTGCATAGAAATGTGAATTTTTCTCTTTTAAATAAGTGATAATAATTCTAAGTGATCTTATTAAATATTTTACTGACGAATAGAAACTTTGAAGTATGCTACACCATCAAGACAAAATTAGTTCATTTGATCTTAATCCTGTGCAGCTATGCAGCTTTCTTTTTCCTAGATCACTTTTAGCACACTCTGGATTAGGGGTGGGAAGTTATCGTTACCGACCCGTTACGTTATCATTTACTGTTTCCTAGTAACTTCTTAAAACATAGAATTATCACTTGTTTTGATCGAATTTTGTCAACATACCACTTAATAACGGTAGGAGTTACTGGATAACTGGTAACTCGAAAATTCCAAAATGATTTTTTTCCCATTATTCCACCAGAGAAAGTCATAATTCGATGTTTTAAGAAGTTACTAGGAAAAAGTAACCAGTAACGTGGTAACTTTTCCTTAGCCATTACGTTACGTTACCAGGTAACGGTAACTTCCATCCGCTACTCTGGATGCACGTATATTTAATTATTGAATCTAGTCCAAGTATTGCACGTATGTAGTTTCTCGGAGCATTGTTTATGCGCTAAGTAAAAATATGGATGATCTTTATTTATTTGATTCTCGTTAATATTCGTGTTCTTTGAACTTATTTAAATGTATAAAATGTTCTCTATTTGATTGTATAAAATGAAAACATGGTGATTACTGTGGGCGATTGAAAAACTGCCTAAAAATAACAATTTTCTTATAAACTCTAGGCGAGGCGAGGCGGTGACGAGTCGTAGTCTGAGAAGGCCAGGCGAGGCGAAGCAGCTATGAGTAATTCGCCAGTATAACGAGGCGGTAACGAGTCGCTTTTTTGATTGACTCGCGGATCTCTGGTACTTAACGAAGCGAGGATGTAAATGAAAGAAGATGATCGATACTGTAATTGTACGATGTCATGGAAATATTTGATAAGTCTATTGTTGAATTTACACATGATCATGAGTTCGCTTGTCACTCTTTTATTGTGCTAAAGCATTCAATAAATGCTTCATACAAATCCATCATCTGTTTTAAAGTAGTAGAATACAATTGCAACATGTATAGTGTTTGTCACAGTAGTAAGTAGTAATCAAACTATTGCATGTAATAATTTGGCATAGTTTTTTCAATAGAGAAAGATGCTCATCAAAGCCAATAAATGATTGTATGAAAATCGTCTAATCATTCATAGCAAACATCATTGATTCGAGATGAAAACAGTTTTGTACGATAAGCTTCAATGTTTACTACTCTTTTGATATGTGTAAATAATAATTTAATATCGAACTATGTTCTATGTTTGATTATATTTTGTTCCATAATTGATCTAGCGTGATTTCGTGCATCTAGATCGCAAAGATGACTGTTGATGTAGCCATAGTTATAAATAACATTCGACATTCTATTATTGAATATAAAATGACATAGTCAGTATTCCAAGTGTGATTATATCGTAGATATTTGGATGTTTCTAATTAAGTGCTCGATCTCATGAAATAAAAACTCTTAGAAAAAGTCAAACAATTGAATATCGAATCGAGATAGAAACATGAACTTGAACGATCACGTTAGATAGAAATAATTAGAAGAAGATCATATGCTAATTCTTTCTTTCTTTTTTGTTGATTTGTAAGCATATTTAAACTTTAGCTGTGCATTTTTCTCAAACATAGTTAACTCTTCGAGAAATATTGTTCTTCTTGTCTTGACATTATGTTAGTAATTCAATTAATTATTGGCATGAAAGAACTTGTATATCTCAATACATTCTCGTCTTACTATTCAATGATGTATGCAGATGCACTTACAAAAAAAAAGAAGCATTCATATTATTTTCTCATCGATGCACTGATAAATATAATAATGATGAATGAAAAATGGTATTTACAACAAGTTTAGTATCTCAAATATTTTATGAACTACAATAGTGACGAATAAAATATGTTGCTATTGTTTAGCAATAGAAATGCTAAATCGATTATGATGTTACAATAGATAGTGCTGATTTCAGTCATGAGTTATTTCTAGGATACAAACAACATATTCTTTTATGTTAAACTAAGTGTGCAATTCGAGGAAGTGAACTATGCACAATCAACAGTGATGTTTATCAACAGTCTATAGTGATTTATTAACTTGTGTACAGCTAGAAAATGAGTTTCTGATATTGTTGTTCTGTTTTTCTTGTTGACCTTTGGGGAGAGGAAAATATCATAAAGAAATAATCTATGAATAGTAGTATGCAATACAAAGAAAAACACTCTTTGGACTCATAAAAATATTCGAAATTGCTTAACATCTATTGAAATTCATTCAATACTATTCATTATTTTGATCACGTTGTCATTAATTATTCACTAAAAGTAATATCGAGAGAAAATTAATATTATTAAGTCATAAGTTTCTGCATCATTAACGTGATAGATAACGGCTTATTTCCCTTGCCATATATGACATGAGTATAGTGACCAATAATTCATTACTCATAAGGTCATTTCATGTTCTTTTTCTCGTTATTTACTTGTTTATCTGCACGGACTCTTTTATTTGATTATTAAATTGAACGTCACACTCAGAATAAAAAAAAACAATAGCAACACTACTAAATTTCGAACAATTTTACGATCAATCGAAATTCATCTTTCCGACCATTATCCAGAAGTCTTTTATTTCTTCGTTAATTTATTTCAATAAATTCGGATGAAAAAAGAAAAAGTAAGTTGCTCTTTAACGCTCGATTTCTAATAACCTATGGGATTATAATTGTACCATGCTTTGAAACAATAGGAAGTATTATTTAGCTAACCGTTGAAAGAACTATATTGCAAGATTTAAGTTAGAATCAGTATTTAGATAGTATGTTGTCGAGCGACTAATCGATCAACTGTGTTTACACAATTCTTCTTCAATGTATATATTTTTATTTTCGTACGATGTATACTTTTACTATAGAAGATCTAATTATAATCGCTCTATAGGAGCATATGATATATTTTATGTCTAGTACAAATTGCAATAGTTAGACATTGTGCAGATGAGTAAGAGTATATCAAACAAATATAAGTACCTCATGTTTCTAATCTGTATATTTCTTTTTATCCAATTGAATGATATTTGACCGTATTGTATAGTTTAGGTGTCTTTTTTGTCTATTTTAATTTTTGACTCACAACACTTATTCACAGATTAGAATATATAATTATCAACAGTTAAAAGTCTGTAGCATAGAATAGACGAGATTTCCTCGATAATAATGATTAGAGAACGATAAGAAATCTATTATCTACTTATCTAACATCTATTCTATTTCATTCTACAGAACAAAAATCATAATGAATGCGATTGAAATAAAGATTTTTGAAATGATTGGACATGTTGTTTTTTAACATTAGTAAAACATTATTATTATTTTTTTTCTTCTTCAGATTCAAACATATATTCATTTATATGTCATACGAATCTCATCGATATTTATACAAACTCTATTTTTTATAATCTTTCACAAGTAGAATATTCTGATTGATTGCTTCATTCAAACTTCCTTTTACTGCAAATGGTAAATAAAAGTAAGTGAAACAATCACCTGATTTGCATACAAGTATCGATTACTTTTGAACTTCGTCTTATAGTTCGTAAGTATTGTATTCATCTTATCTAAAAAATACGATAGTTGACAATATTACTTTTAAAAAAATCAATTCCTCTTGTCATACCATCGATTGAAGTCGAACTTATGTCTATTTGTGTCGTTTCATAAATTCTCATAAGAATAGAGTTCGGTCGATTTTAACAACATTATGATCATATATATATATATATATGTCTCTGAAATTTTGATTGACTCATCTTTGTTTCTAGCAGATCAGTTATCGAGTGAAATACAAGACACAAACATCTAGATCTAATATAATTTATTAGGAGACAACTTTCAATCCTGAAAAACACCGAATAAAACACTCTTTAAATGTGACCACAAACGAAAATTTCTAATATTAAAAAGAAAATCTAAGCATGTTTTACTTTCTAGGAATGATAGCGATTTTTACTTTTAAAGAGCACGATCTACGTTATTGCCCTTGTTTGTTCTCATTTATTCACATATCATCAGTAAAATATTTCTTAATAGAAAACAAATAGGAACAAAAGAATTATAACGTGCAAAACGTGAATAGTCATTCCGTAACGAATCTATTTTCTTACAACGCTCAAGGTCAACCTTTCAATTAGAAACAAAATTGTGTAAGTTGCTTTTGCTAATGGCAGATGAATCACTTCTGAAGTAACGCTTTTCCGTAGCTGTCAAACATATATTTTCAACGTATAGGATAAATATGGATATTTTTGTTTGACTTATAACTGACAACAACCAACCTCTGCTATTATCCAGAAGTTTTAATGCAATTATATTTCTTCTTCGTTACTATAGAGCAACTATTTGAAAGTTCTAATATGTAGCCTATGATATTCTTGCTAATTGATTTTACAAACAAAAACAAAAAAGAAAACATTTGGTTTATCTGTTAGAATACTTATTAACTGTTAGGAGAAGATTTCAATAGATTTTCTGAAATTAGACTTTAGAATGACTACGTCCGTTGAGATATTCTTCAATTTATCTAATCTCTTGAAGCATTGAAGATATACTTGAATCTTTGAGAAGATTTGTAATATTATTAATCACATAAAAATATGAACAAATGTACCATGATTACACTTTCATCTATTATCGAAAAATCTGAGTCGAAATCATTGAAATAAGAAAATTAGGAAATTATCACGTCGTCAAACTTCTCAGAGTAGAAGACATAGTTGATGGCATAAACTATATGTATCAATTTTAACTCTTCCAAGTCAAAAATCATTTGATTGAATACAAGTAATAACTTTGACTCTATGACAATATCTAGGCAACTAATCGAGCTCTGTCTATCGTCAAACGTTCCATATAGATCATCAATGTAATGACGATAATGTTTGAAGCACTTATCTAGGCATGCGTACCTACCGAACAGAGAATAACATTAAACAAATAGCTTGAAACTATATTTTCTAGTCTTGGGGATTGTTGAGGTCATACTATGAAATCAATACAATTCTCTACGAAGAAAACCTTATCTCGGATTATTCGTTAGTATCTTTGTTATTATTGTTTGCTCATTTTTCTTTGACTACTCATAACAATGTTTTTTTACTTTTCTATATCTGCACTATGAAACAAGATAAATCTATTCAGAACAATCAACCGGATGACAGACATAATTAGTAATGTTTTTTATATTCTGTAGATTTTCCGCTAGGAAACAAACATTTTCATTCATCTTTTTTTCTGTTATGATTGAAATCAAAACTAAAATAGCCCAGAAGATCATGTCAATCTACTAGATGATATAATAAAGGCAATGTTGATGACGAGCAAGCATTACTGATATTGACATTATAATAATTGTTTGACTAAAATTAAGAAACAATGATATCTTCTTTCGTAGAATTACTATTGTCAATTATTGGTTTTATCCTATTAAACAACAATCATGTCGATTGTGGTCGAACCAATTGGACGATTGAAAAACATGCTTCGTTCTGGAGAGAAGAAGGCCGAAAATCCATTGAAGATGCATTAAAAAGACGTGAAAATACACGAATAGCCAAAAATGTCATCTTGTTCTTGGGCGATGGAATGGGTATACCAACTGTTACAGCAGGAAGAATTCGAAAGGGACAAGTTAGAGGAGAGTTAGGCGAAGATTTTATCACAGAAATGGAAAAATTTACACATTTAGGCTTATCTAAAACGTACGTTCGTTCGATATTTTTAAATTTAATTCTTGAAATTAATACAAACCTATCATTTAGATACAACATCGATCATCAAACGCCCGATTCAGCAGCAACAGCAACTGCTTATTTATGTGGTGTTAAAGCACAACTAGGTACGATTGGGTTAGATGGACGAGCAAAACGAGCTAATTGTTCAAGCTCGATTGATGCACATATTACCAGTATACTTGATTGGGCTCAAAAACTCGGTAGACAAATAAATTGCCTATTTTCTTTTCGAAACAATTGTCTATTGTTTCTCCTTTCACTCAAGATAAAAAGGTTGGTATTGTTACGACAGCTCGTATTACACATGCAACACCAGCTGCTGCTTATGCTCATGTACCAGAACGTAACTGGGAAGGATATGATTCACACTATTTCGGTGCTCGTGAATTTGGGCAAGGTTGTCTCGATATTGCCCATCAACTCGTCTTACGTTCTCCGCCGATTGATATTATGTTCGGCGGTGGCCGTCGATATTTTTATCCAAATACAACGCATGATATTGAAAATGCAACATTATTTAATTCTCGTACCGATAATGCCTCACTTATAGATACTTATTGGCGAGGACATTATGTATGGAATCGAACGGAAATGAATAAAATCCCTCTAGGTACACCAAAACCTATACTGGGATTATTTGAACGTGATCATATGCAATATGAAACAGATCGAGTTAAGAACGATAATGATGAACCAAGTCTCTCAGAAATGTCTTTATTTGCTCTGAATCATTTTTTGAAGCTCAAAGAAAATTTTTTCCTTCTCATTGAAGGTGGCAAAATTGATCATGGACATCATGAGACGCGGCCTAGATATGCTTTAGATGAGTTTGTTGAATTTGATGATACAGTTGGTAAAGTTAAACAATTGTTAAAAGAGAACGGTATTCTAGAAGATACACTTCTCGTTGTTACTGCCGATCATTCACATGTATTTACATTCGGTGCTTATTCTTCACGTGGCTCAAATATTTTAGGTTTCAGCTCTTTAGAACGTTACAATGTCAGTGATATTGATAAATTGCCTATCAATATAATCTCGTATGGCAACGGACCAAATTTTCAAGCACCAAGAAATGCAACGTATCTTGCTACGCTTGATACTAATTCAACGAAATATTTAGCACCAACAGCATTACCATTGAAAGCTGAAACACATGGCGGTGAAGATGTGCCCGTATATGCCGAAGGACCATGGAGTCATTTATTTATTGGAACGATGGAACAACATACTATTGCACATAAATTAGCATATGCTGCATGTTGGGGAGATTATGTAAATAGGGATGGATGTTCATTAAGATCTTCGTTAAAATCAAAGTCAAATGTTGCACAATCGAATCGTTCATTTATATTGACAGAAATTTTTATTTTAATATTTTTTTATGTCAAATTTTTTGCTCATACAACCTTATGATTCATAGAAAATTTGTTTTCTCATATTATTTACCCTTATCTTGTCTAAATTATTCTTTACAGAAAAAAAGATTTTCAATAGATTCATTGTCATTAGAACTAAACTATTTCAAAAGAACAACATCTAATTCATTGCTTCTTATGATCTATACATTGATGAAAGTCTACTAATATTCCAAATATGGAATTAAAAAATTAGTCTATCTAATTTAGAAAACAAAAGTAGACCAACTTTTCTTCTACTATCTTTAGATTTCGTAAGCATCAATTATTTCTACAGCAATCATGGAAGTTTCTAATTTACTCTAACTGTGACAATTGTAATCAAATTCGAAAAAAAGACACTAATTAACAAATTGACAAACTTCGTTATTATAATCAACTTTAGATTTATTAATGTGTAGAGAATTATTCATATAGTCATCATATTCTGATAAACTATTGTTTGATAATTATAGGATATATGAAATATTGTTCGTTTTATTGAGTCGTATGAATTTTTGTCGTATAAAATTCATAAAATGTTTCTGGAATACATGTCTAGATGAGGAGAACGAAAGTTATCAAAGACTCAAAATTCTTTTTGTCCTTCATGAATTAATTGTTTTCGTTATTCGTAAACATTATTCGTTAAGCTCGAAATAAACATTTGTGATTTCCTAAGAAAAAAAAACACTTATAAAATTATATCGTTACTCTGCTAGACATTGAGCTTGTTGTTCTGAGAACAATAACAATAAACCTTTCGTCATGTTCTTTCAAATAAGAGCAATCAAGTGCGTGCATAGAAAACTTTTCATGCTTGTACTAAAACGATCTGAAATTTTCATGCGATTAGACTCTTTCAGATTCAAGGTCAATCGTCGAAGAGAACAAGAGACCACATTATATAAATCATAGAACATTGAATATGTATACAATCAAATGAATGAAAATTGAATATAAAATTTCTTTTTTGATAAGTTACTTTTTGAAATCATCTCTCACTATTTGTGCTCGTGTCACACATGAAATCCAATCATATCATTTATTTTTATTCGTCAATGAAAGAAAGGAACTACATGATAATTGTCTGGATTGCCTATTGAAATAATTGACGTATGGAAAGATGACAGTAAATGAAGAAAAATACGACAAGAGTTGATAACGACGGAAAATGAAGTTGAGTGGTTCAATAATAGTTAAATTAAAGTCGTCGCGCTCCTCTTCGAAAAAATTCAGTTTTCATCAAAATTTTAATGAAACATCCTAGTTTGGATCCATATTTTTGAAGATTTCCATCAACTTCTGCTGACAAACGTGATTTTTTTTTGAAGAAAAATATCTTTTTGTAGCGTCTTCATGGAACATAAAATGAATCATTTAATGAAGCTCAACAAACCACAAAAGGTTCTTTTATACACATTTAAAAACCTGAACATTTTGTGATTGTCCAAGTCAGATCTACCGAAAATACAAAAATATCCTAAAACTCCACTTGAAAAACTGTTTTTCTCTTTTTCTAGGTTTATGATTTCGTAATCGCACATTCAAAAGTTCTTGATGAATCTTCATTATATATAGTTATTTTTGTTTGTTTGAAAGAGCATGTCAAAATGTAGGGCATGAAGTTTTCCGTTTTTTTAATTAAGTTTGCTTTTATTATATCTTCAGACTGCATGCATATAAATAAAGTACCCCCATTTTTAGCGCGATTGAAGATGTTTTCAGCTTTTCATTCTTTTTCCACAGAAAAACTAAGGATAAAGAACATTGTCATGTCCAGCATCTTGACATGTACTTTTACACCGAAAAAAACTCAATGTATGGAATGGAGACGCACCGAGAACTTTGAATGTAAAATGAACTATTTTTCACCCGTGTTTGATGAATATCTCTCTTGAACATCATGACATAAGGCAGAGATTTTGTTTACCATAGTCTATTTACTACAATCTCAACAGAGCATGAAAAATTTCATGAACTTTGCATTCATCTGAACCTAGATGAATTTTTGACAGAGGTGACCTTAATTCTTGCCAATTTCCACTACTTTTTTCTCTATCATTTTCATCATCGTGCGATTCAATATTACAATATTTTGAATATACTATTACGAGTTTATGTTTGTCATTATATTATCTAATAGCTATTTGTCATATACTTGACTGCAATCATAGCAATAAATCTTGGCTGCATGTAAATGAGATAGTATCAAAAGGGTTAATGCAAAATAAAAATATAATTTACTGCTTCAAGAAAAATATTTTCTATCTGATAATTATCAATCAATCATTCATAAGAAATGAATAAAAATGTAGAAATACGATATCGATGATTAGTTCTTGTAACTAATACATATACATATATATATATATATATAGGTATACTTAGTTGATGATAAATACTACTATCAAGATATCGAATCACAAAAGTTGCTTCAATAAATAACAAAAAAAGAAGCAGTAGACAACGAATTTTGTCTTGTGCAACGAAGCGAAAAGTAAAATTTGGGTTTGATTAACAATTCTACGAACGATTATTATAAGATAATTTATTTTAAATCGCCAAATAGAAATTGAATCTAGCTCTTATTTACAGCTGCATTATTAGTAACTATGGGGTCAACTTTCTATACGAGACAGTGCATTTGATACGGTTATCTATTGATTGTGTTCGAACCTTATTAACAGAAACGATAGTGTATTGAATACTCAAATGTCTAATATTTGTTTCTTTATTCTAAACAAAATATAGCACGAGATGTTTTATCGCTATGAATTTTCATTTAAAATAATCTTCAGAGCTGACAACTTGTGCTAGAATAATAGTGAAATTTCGCTATCGACATTCGATTTCAAATGTCCTTGTCGTTAGTAAATTTCAAATAATTTATTTACATGTCATATTTCTTTTCATGAAAGCTCATGCATGGAATCAATAAATCCAAAAATACTATATATGTTTCGACTAGTTAATATTATTCTTGTTTTAGAATGAAAGATATATATAGGATTTTCGGAAAAAAAAGGAGTGTTCATTACTAATGAAATTGAATAACTTATTGAATAATTCCTAGAATGACTATATAGACTAAATAAAACTTGAGTAAATTTCAAAATCATGTTAGTTTGATAAGATAATAATTCTAAATGTTTCTACTAAATAGTTATCTCTTTTCTTCCATTTGCTTTATGAAACGAACTACGCTATCTCTTATCTATCATTATCAAACACGTTCGTTCCTATTCGTTTACATCAAATTCACATGTTAAATATCAAATTACTCAAATAATAATGTTATTACGAAATTCTTCAACACGTCGAATTTTCCAAGCCATCTACCGTAGTACTCATACATTGATTAATCACACAAGTTATCCTATACACGATCGTGAATCAAATGCATACAATGAATTACTATTAAAAAGTCGTCAAGAATTTCTTTCTACTGGTTGCTTATATCTCACCAATTTTTTAACATCTGAAACTCGTATAGGCATACTTGATGAAATAAATTCTATTTTAAAACATTCATATAAAAATTTATACAATTCGTATGTTGAACATACAGACGATCTCTATCATACACTATCGTCTGAAACAAAACTTAAGGAAGAAACTGAATCGAGTAGTAAAACAATAATAGCCTATGATCAAATTCCACATGAATCTCTACTTCGTCAGCTTTATTCATGGAATAGATTAACCAATTTTATAACGGATGTTATTCAAATTTATCCAAATCTTTATCCAAGTTGTGATCGATTAGGTGCCCTGTATATAAATATTTATCGCCGATCAAATCAACTCAGTTGGCATACAGATCATTCATATTTTTTTGCTAATCTTCTTTTACAACAAGCATCACTACCTAATGAAGGCATATTCGAATATAAGTCCAAGATAGATGATCATACAATTAGTCGAACAGATTTTCAAGCTGGTGGTCTTGTACTTTTCAGTGGTCGAACATATTCACATCGGGTAACTGAAGTTCGTCTGTCAAAATTACCTCGCATCAATGCAATTCTTACTTATGATTCCAGTCCTAACCATCACTTAAGTGATTATGTTTTAAAAAAATTTTTTGGACGTACAACGTAAAAAACAATAAATAATCGAAAACATGTACATATTTATACTTTTCACTCATTGAAAATGCGAAAAGAAAAAATAAAATAAAATACGATGATTAAGAGAAAACGAAAAAGAAACGAAAGAAAATGGTTCACCAAACGTTTTTCTGACGAGGTCAATAATTGAATTTAAATTTGAACATTTTCATCAATATCAGATGTCAAGCGACGTTCTTCTAATTCGATTGGTGCTTTTTTCTATAGAATAAATAAATATGAAAAGATAATTAGTTTAGTTTTTCTTTTCATAAATCTTACAGGTGACATTGAATTCTGTGCACACATATCCATATGTGTTCGGCTTTCATCGAGCGCAGTTTTATTTCTATATTGATCGTTTTTTCCTAAATATCGTTTCCAACGATTCCAGAATTGTATTGTTTGAAAACGTCGAGACAATACTTTGCGAACCTTAATAATATGGATATGAATTATGTGAATGAAATCAAAATCACTCAAGTTATACTTCAGCATTAAGAAAACAGTATAATAATGAACAAAAAAATCCTTGAAGTGTCATTAAGAAAACATTCAGTGAGGTATAGATAGCAAAGATGGGAAGTGGTTTGTCATCTATGAAAATACGTAATAAAAAGTAATTCAGTTCGATATTTTTGTAAATAATTACCTGCTGATGTAAATGTTTCAAGTACATATGTTATACCTAATAAAGGTAATAGGAAAATAGCTGCTTTAACCGCTTTCCTTAAAAAATGACCATGAACAATAGATATAATTAGTTCTAAAAAAAACTATTTACCGAACAGATTTTGCATTCGTCGAAATACGACGTTTACTAAAAGTAAATGTTAACGAAACAGAATAATTAGAAAAGGAAACTTTCAATAGAAATTATTATCCATAATAAGAGCAGCTGTTATTTTATGTCTTCCGTTTTTTTAAATTAGTTTATCGAACTAGAAAAAAATGCTTAGGACCTACTAGAAACTTAGACAGCGCGACCTTTACGTTTAAAAAATTCTTGGAGGAAATAGATATAATATTTTGAACTTACTCTTCACGTATTTGTTTTTCCGAACCTTCTTTTATCTTAACCATTAAGACTCGAGTAATATTCAATAAAAAAATGATATTTATCTTCAAATAGAAAAACAAAACAAATACAAAGATGAATTCTAGAAATCATCGACATAATATAAGACTAACGATCATCACCGCATATCGAGGTCCATCAATAACCCAGTAATATTTTAAATGATTATAATTATAAAAGCATCTATATATATATATACATAGTTGTATTTATTGTTTTTCTATTTTTTTTATCTTAACTTACCTACGATCGCGCTCTTTAATAACCATAACAATACTCCAACTTAATGTTAAAAGAAATGGAACAACTAATAAAGAATATATAAATATAACAGCTCGGAATAAAACTCAAGAATTCTACGTACCCCAACCAATGATATAAAAATAGTATGTTTTAAAATGATTTTTAAAAACACTAACTGTTAAAATAGTGTTCAAATGAATTCCTTCACAAAGCATCCACATAAACATAGCTGTTATACCAAATTGTAAAAATGAAATAAACAATGGACAGATGATGTCAAAGAAAGTTATTGTTGTTGCATGTGGATAGAGAATTCCATTGATATCGCATTCATTTTTTGGTGAATTTTTTAATTGTGCCATTTGAAGACTAAATGATCATTTATTTGTACGTTGATAAAATAAAAATGCTTCGTATTTTCTTCGAATTTTAGAACATACCCGTATGTAGTTAATCGAGCAATAATTTGTATAAGAATGGCTAATAGAAGATTGATGTGAATTTTTGTTCGACTACAGTACAATGATCTATTCAAATTAGTATTCATTGAATATAGTCGCTAGTTATTTTAATTTTTAACTTACTTGAAAGAAAAAAATATGAATAGGGAAATGAGAATACTAGTGAATGATATAGATAGTCCAGCCAATTCAAAGTATCGAAGAACTCGAACGATACGTTCGAAAACCTTTGAAATGCAAAATTTGTTAACAAATCAAATAGATGCCAATCCATGAATTAGTTTACATACTTCTTTTTCCTCTGGTCGTCTTCTAATGTAGGATTTGCCCAATAAAGCGACTATATCTGGATAGAAACATGGAGTAAAATTAGCATTAGACCATTTACCCGATGGAAGACAATGTCGTCTAAAAAATTCTACAAAGAACAAAATAGTATAGATATATATTTTTTTTTGTTGCATAAAATTTAAAACAAAACTTTACTAACTTGACGAATCAACACCTGGATGACGTAACACAGCACAGGAAATGTTCACTAATTGATCAGCAGTCGTTTGTGGCCAACAGACATGTTCAAATATGGCTGGACAATAGGAGTCATTAGATAAAAGATTTTCGTCAAATGATTCGGACATTAGTCAATAATATCAGTAAATATCATGAATATACATATGTAAGTGGACGGTCTATTATCTGAATTAGAAGCAATAACTAATTCTATTTAAATATCGATCGAATTATTCTTTATGTTTTATTGTGTATTGTATGAATAGTTTGTTTAATCGTCTGTATCTAAAATTGACAAGCGTAATTTTATTTAATTATCTATTGAATTGAGAAAAAAACTAACGTCAGATATAGATACACTTCGATTGTTAAAGAATGTTTGTAGTTTAATCAAATAAAATATTCTATAAATCGAACATAAATCAATTGCAAATGCAGTGAAGTAAAAATAAACTAGATCCAAGATATGAGCTAACGAATAGTAATAAAAACAATACGGAATATTAAATAAAAATTTCGATAGAACACAATAATCAAAGCTATTAAAATGAAAAGAAATCTTTTTCCGACTAATTATGTTATCAGTTCGTTTTATCTATTCTTTTTTTTTATTTCATCATCCGACCTCATTAGACATATGAAGCCAATTTGACAAGGACGAATGGAATATTGTGCAAGTAATATGTCAATCTCATCATTGACATGAATTCAGTATTACATCAATAAATATCTTACAAAAAGAATCGAGTACAAAATTAAAAGTTTCTTATATTTCTTATGGTCTAATTAACAGAAATCGACTTTCTATTTTTTGTTTCATTTTATTCTGCAATCTACATCGATAGTATTCGTATGAACTATATTCAGCTGTAGGATATACTTCAATGGAAATGAATGTTGATTTCTTTTTCTTTTTTTCTAGAAATATGATTTCAAACGATTAGTGAACTCACTTGATTACTACAAAGCTCTGCTTTTGATTGACAACCAACGATATTTACTTACTACTGATAGAAATCTATCTGTTGTAGTTTTCGTATATGAAATTTATACAAATACTAATCTATGGTAAATTTGCAATATTTGCGTGAGTAGTAAAGAAAAATAAAACGTGATATGACTACTCGAATAGTTAATGAATAATTTTGACAATACTCTCATGCTCATATATCATTCATTGGATGATTATCGATTGCCATCAATCAATGTTTAATGAGCAACTCTACTCGTTAGGAAAAAATGAAAAAAAGTGAAGAGACGAGGAGGGGGGGCCGGGGGGTGAAAGGAAAAGACTAGGAACCAAGACAAGTTATTTATTTACTTTTTTTTTTATTTGGCCCAATTACAGATCATAATCAAACAGATGGCCTTTTACTTCTAATATTTACAATGTCAATTACTTTACTTTTATGTGCTTAAGAATGACGACGATATACATACGAGTAATTTCTATGACTCACGAAAATAGAAAATATGTTGCAAATTTATTCTAATGTCGTATATCGAATGAATTCAGTAGGAAGATTCTAGGCGATGACTAACGTGTAGTATATGAAATAAAAATAATATGATAAAAACTGTGAAAAATAATTCTTATTATTTAGATAATATGCCGAAAAACTAAATGTGTCAGTTTCAATTCATTTACTATCCGTACAAGAATTACTGTATGTTGTATTTGCACGTCTGAGTAAATATTTTCATTATAAGAATGACCTATCAATCTCTAAAAATTGTCATATTCTCTTTTCAACATTTACCTACATAACATACATATCATTATCAACCGAATCATTTTAATTGTTTTCATTGTCACGTTTTATGTCTCATTAAAATAATATTCCATACTCAATATCATATTTACCTAACCTCACTGTTGATACTCGATCTTGACTCGTTAAAGTACGTTTTATACCATCGTCTTTTAAATTATATTTTCTTATGGGTAGGATTCGTGTCATGAAAACGTAGTCTAATTGAATTAATACTACCATATCTCAAAGAAAGAATGGAAAGTAGAAGAAGAAACGGAAGAAAAACTACGTTAGCCAAGATGCAATTGCTCGATGGTAATTGTGAACAATAGATAGTCTATGAAAATTATAACATATCGAAATGAATACATGATGAAATTGTATACTAAATAACTTGATCTCAGTCAAGTATATTTTTTACTACCGAAAATAAAAATACTCAAATGGATTTCTACAAACGATCATTCTCATTTTGCTTCCTTCTTTTCTTCGCTCGCTCGTTCGCTCTCTCTTCTATTCATAGACTTACAACGAAAAAGTAACGAATAAATCCTAAGTGTTCTCTTTTTTTTCCATGTATGCACAACCTACTCGATCATAAACTTTTGCTATACACGTACTGCTCATTATAGTTAGGAACATACATTAGTGAGTGATTAAAAAACAAATCTTTGTCCTTGTATAGAAAACATGAACAAATTCATGCATGCCTTCAATTCATTTTCGTTTAGATCGATTGAGAACTAATTAATAAATAAGATATTGAACGTACGTAGACAAAGACATTCATCGACTCTACATACTTTAATCTGAACAACTATTTTAGATAGGACTGTCAAAATCATGTCATATGTTCAATACTATTCTCTAATTGAATAGTCATCAATTATGTTTTTATTATAAAAGATCTTTCACATCAGTTCTACTTAGAATTGAAAAAAGGATACAATTCAGTATAATTAAATAATGCAAAAACATATTTGTCATAGCTAATCATGTTGTTATTTTTACATACATCGATAACATAATAAACATCACTTTACATTCAGCAGAGAAGAACTAGTCATCCAAAAGTTGTTTTCTTTGTCAAAACTGATCACACATGGTCTATGGCATTTCGAAGAAAAAAAAATACTAATCTCCTTAGATGAATGTAAAACTCGAAGAGAGAAGAAAATCTTCTTTCCATATTCAACAGCAACTCTACGACTGTGATAGTTTTCTAAAAACGAGAATTTAAAATAATTTTGTTCTTTTCTAAGAAATTACCCACTATGAAACAGCCTATTAAACATGCATATTTCATTAGATTTTGTTTTAATTGTTCGAAAGAAAAGATAGTCAGAAGATAAACTACAGGATAAAGTTCGAAAATATGAAAATAAACAAAGAAAAATATAGAAAGAACATCAAAGAAGTTCGAATATTTTTGATAGACTCATGATTTTTTAATCCTAGATTTGTTGAAGAATGATAGATTGCAAATCAAGACTATAGACATAAACAATCGATTATGATACAATGTTCTAATTCTTTATTTATGATGAAAAATCGATGCAAGAAAATAACTAAGAAAACAAAAACATTATTGACTTAAGAATTGACTTTTCACTTTTATGCCCTTTCGATGAATACATGACGAACTTTAAAATTATCTTTAGAAATCGTTCGACGTATTTTTAAATATTGACGATACGATTGATAGTGATCTAGTGGATGACGCACAGGCTCTCATAAACTACTCATTTCTCATCAATTTCTTTATAAGTTAACTGTTGATTCGTCGAAAATCAAGTCATGTTATAGGAAATCTTTTTCAATTGCAATACTAACTAGTTCTATTGAGTTCTTTTATCAGAAATCATGATTTGTCCGAGTTCGATAAAATGACTAATTTATACAGATGTACAAATGACGATTTGTCTGCATCAAATAATAATTACTTGAATTAATGAGTATTGTGTTTCATCAAATTTCAATATTTTGATAGTTTCGCATAGATTTGAAACATTTCAACGGATAGACTGCATCAAACTAAGTTTGTTTATTATTGATCTTTTACTAATTGACTGTGTTGACAATCCTACAATTATTCTTACACAGAAGCGCGTACAGTAAAACGAATAATGACACGACACAATGGGCGACATTTTTCGGTAACATGTTAAAATTATTCATCTCTACAGGATTTTTCTGATTGTCTGTTTCTTTTTATAGATTTTATTTTATGTAAAATCTTGTTTTCTCTCTATCCTTGATCAACAACTGACTAGATTTCTCTCACATGATTCTATAATTACGATAAATTTACGAGTTGAATTCATCTTGTTTCCTTTAGAAAATTAATATCCATCGATAATAGAAAGGCACGCGAAGAGTTTGAATCGAACGATTCCCTGTTGTCAATGAAAATTAATTTCTATTCTGTATGCAGCATGTCGTCGTAGTTATTGTTCACTGCTTGTTTGTCATTTACAAATCGGAAGATGATTCTCTAATGAATATTGATAAGCTTAATACGCATACATGTTTCAAGGCTATTGCATTAGTTTATTTCAATTTATTAAATGAAAAACTAGTTGACTCTTGTTAATAGTACAGACTCTCATCTATTATAGCTCTTGTAAATCAATATTTCTCGTTCACGATACGGGTCATATTTCATATTGGAATTTTTTCCTTATTTGACACAAGTAATCTAATCGACGTTCTCGACTTGCAAAACAAAAAACATTTTTATTGCCTTTCATTATCATTCTAGAAAGGCTTGTGACTCTATTCTCTGAACAGCATTGATTAATTAGAACATATTTATTTTTGTAGAATCTCTTTGTCACTTAACTGTCATATGTATTTAGTTGTATTTTGAAGTCGATCGAAAGATGTTTCAATCTGAAATATTTTTATCTAATGATAATTTCGGGAATTAATGATCGATCTAAATCAAAAAAGTTCATCAATGTATAATTTACATTAGGGCAAAAAATATTGTGCTCGCATATATTTCATTTAGGTTTTCTAATAGTTCGACTTATAATTTACATTCTCATTTTTTGCCTCGAAATTATATCTAAAATCTACAACTAATACAGATCTGATAATCTAGTGCTTTTAAACATATGTGAATAACAGGAATACATAATTGATTTACTGTAAACAACTCAATAGATCAATGTAAAAATGATAGAGATATCTATTGGTAGGAAAGACTTTCAAAAGATTAAATAATTTCTGTATGATTTGATTGATTGATTCAGCTATGGGAATTACCGGATGACTAAACTAGATGTCATTCTAACATATGTTGACATTATTGTTCAAAACGAAAGTATCTGTCGAATTCTTATCAATTTTAAGAATAATTCTTGTCAAATAATTTACGATTGCCGATTTACTATAGAATTCTCTCGTATAAAAACATAATCTCTTATAGGATTATGCGTATGATCATGATGCTTGTCATAAAAAAAGAATTGATCTTCTTCTCTGATGATTACCTTACGTTTTATAAAACGTTACATCTTGGTAACAAACCTATGTGGATTAGATTTATCTGATAAAATAGATAATAGCTTTATCTGCGGCAACTTACTTTGAGTTTTATTTCTCGGTGTTTTTCAATGCAATAATGAACGCAAACGTTAACTACAATTCCATAGTATGATAATCGTAATCACAAAATCTATTTTACTGTTTCATAGGACTGATGTTTGCATACCAAACATCACCAATAATAAACTAAAGAGGAAGTCATACAGTGTACATAAGAAACGGTCGCTTGTTAAAATGATGATGGTAGTCAGTAGCAGCAGGGAACATCGATTTTTTTTGTATTGTTTTTCTTTGTACTGAAAATGATTGCGTATCGCAAATTATTCAACAAGAACTATTTGTATTTCTTTAGTAGTTTTAACAAAAAGTACACGATGATTGTATTGTATTATGTGTAAATACTGTTTTGCTTCCTGCAAGAAAAATTTTATGAACTCATGTCTTAATAACAGTTAGGATGTATCAGAGTGATGGGAGACTTTGTTTTTCAATTTTGTTGCAATATAAAAACTGATAATAGGAAGACTATGAAATAATATTGTTCATTGTAGTAAGAAAAAAAAATTAACATCGTGAATTACGTAGATGATATTTTAGTAATCCATCGTTCTTAATAGATTTATTCATGAAGTCGATGATTATTTCTCACTATTTTATGCTTAGATCAACTGGTTTTCTTTCGGGACACCCACAAAGATAATAAAGTTGCTAAAAAAAACTACTAAAATTGTTCAATCTGTCTTATGCATTAAAATAACTCATGAATACTTTTAAGGACAAGAATATTTAATACGTCAACATCGAGAGAGCCTGAAGATGCTTTAACCTTCATAAAAGTTCAATGGATACAACCTATCGTAATTACCAAATGAAGCAGTCGAAATATCATAATCGATTGAACATCTTAATGCAAAAGACGCATTTCATTTTAAAGTAGTCTACGATAAGTAGAGAGAATGATTTTCTTGGAGTTCAAATTTAATCAAGAATATTTTATCAATCGATCCAGTAACATTACCAGCATGTAGACGTTTGGTATGGAAATGAATACTGGATATAACGATCGTTGCTCAAGTATACTCCCGATTGGCTACTAATCGTCTTACGTTCAATAGGATTGATAAAAATTAATTTCTATATTAACAATGATGTTTCATATGATATAGTCTCGTAAGAAAATGATTTAAAGAAAAGTAGTCAACAAACCTTTGGGTATGTGTATGTGTGTATGTCAAGAAAAAGAAAATCTATCAAGTTTGAATGTTTCAAATAATAAGTTGACGAAGTAAAATACCGTAAGTTAATTATCATCTATTTGTTCCCCTAGCACTTATTATTGTTTCCCCGAGGGCTTTAGAAATTCTATCAATCATTTTTTCACATTCTTCACGATGTTATTTTCTTCTATATTTCTATGCTCCATCTACCGTTTGAAATCGAGTAGCAACTTTGAATAATGTCTTTCTTCCATTTTTCTTTCTTCTTTCAAAGTTTTTCTTTATTATTAAATGCTCTAAGTGTTTATTCATCAGCGATTAGTTCAACAATCACTCAAAACTAACAATGTAAAATATGAACAATGGACAACATGAAAAGATTTTTCATTCTATACAATATTTTGTTTTATCGTTGGATGTAGAATATGGTCAATTCATTTTGAATCCTTTTCTTGAAGAGAAAACATCACTAATTGAACAAAATCAAAATAAATGCTCACAATAATTAACAAATTGACTTCTAGCATAGTTTTTAAAATCATCTATGACTACGTAAAAACTTTAAGTCGATGAAATATATCTCATAGAGATTACTTTTTTTTGTATACAAAATCAAATTTCAACGAGTTTCAAAACTTATCAGCTATATCGCTGTTAGTCGATTCTTTACATGACATGAACATAGGATTGTACTAAATTAAAACTTTGTAAATCCGAACATTTACAAAGATGGACTTCAACAATTCTTACTCATTAATTAAAACTATTAAACACATCCGATATTTTGCGAGCAAGTAATTCTCAAAGTTTCATAGTATTACATCAACGACACAAAAAATATATTATCATGAAACTTAAGCAAATGATATTCGCTAGAAACTAGCCAAATACTGAATGTAAATTCGTAATAATACACTGAACTTCGTATTCTTTACAACGAGCAACCTCATATCAGTTCCTAAGCCAACGATAACAAGACGACACTGATTGTATCAGTAGTTATATAAAGTAATAATCAATGCGCGTCGTATAGCTAAATCAACTTTTAACATAAGGAAATGCGACTAACAGATCAAAACATGCTTCAAACCTTTTTGTTTATCCAACGATGGGAATCATAGATAGAGGCACGTTACACACAAACTCGAATCTGAAAGAGTAGAAAATACATAATTTTTATGTCCGAATAAATCAATCAATGTATCATACCGATTTGCAAACCAATAAAATTTGAATAAGATTTCTGTTCGAAATATAAAACTAATGACGTTAGCAGGTTCATATACTCTCGCGTTAAATATTCATTACAACTAACGAGAACACGCCTTCATAATCTCTAACACAATTCGCGTTTTCTACTAATGTAGTATAAATGATGTACAGATGGAACCATTTATATTAATCTATAAGCTGCTCTTTTAACTACGTAGTTTTTACTTGTTACATATCCTTGCGTTGTTTAAGGAATATCCAAATGATAAGTTTTAATAGACTTACGGTATTTGTCAACTTTCAAATTGATCGATGAGGATACTTTTGATATCTCAAGACACTGATAATACTAAAAGCTCAAGATAAATATCTCGTTTCATTCCGTTAGACAGAAACTAGCACATATGCAATCAATTTATTTGCTTGCTTCTCCTATCCTTGTCATCTACTAAATTTGGGTGGTACTAGACGACAATGTGGAAATAAAAGGAGAATGCCATCGAACAGAATATATACACACACACACACACAAGAGTATTACAAATGATCATTGTCATTTACGAATGTGTCAAAAAAAACTGGTGAAATAGTGTTCCACATGTGCATCGTGGAATATATTCAACAGACATAGAACAATTAGATAAATATGAAACATTAGAATTTAATGATTCATCAAAAAAAGCAGTCAGTACAGATGTTTGTTTGACTAATAATCCAAGACGATGATTTGAAATCATCGAAAACAAAATGAATACTCATCCGTTGGTTTTTTCATTTGTCGAATGTATACAAGAAAAGAACTTGTATTTAACTAGCATACCTGTTACTGATAAGACCATCCATATAACGTAAACAAACAATATTAACTAGATCCGGCCGTATCATATGTATAACATAAACCAATGATACATAGAACGCGTACAAATATGTATACAATTGTAGTAATTAAAGGATATGGCTCCACGAAGGAAGAGTATTAAGCACACATGTACATATACATATATATATATATATATATACTAACGTGAAAACCATCATCACCTCTACTCTTTGTAATTTAACTGGACAGTAACGTCGATTCAGTCGAGAAAAACAAAACAATCAGACAGAATGTATCAGAATAGATGAAGAAATGTTAAATAAAGAATATATATATATATATATATATATATACTTAGTAATTCTTTGAAATATATTCAAGGAAAATAATCACTAAACAAGACAAGGTTTGTATCATCGGTTCTCAAAAATATTCGATTTCTTTATTTATTCACATACGAAGATAATCTAGAATACCTATTAACCAATGAAAATGGAAAACTAATTCTATAGTTCTATTCATCCAATAAAAAGAAAATGCATACTAAATCCTTTTCTTATTTCATACTTATTCTGAGCAGGTCAAAGAATTTCGATATACAAGCAGGAAACACGCGCATTACACACCACACAGGAAATCACATATAGTTCAACCTTGACAAAAAGGAAAGTACACTGTGAACGAGTATGAGCATACAAATGAAATCTAAGAGATACTGATCTACTTAATTTTGATAGATTGTGCTAGAATTGTGAGTTTCTCACACATAGTATTTTCATGATGATTCTAGTCGAGTTTCAAAAAATGATACGAATATAACTGACCTTCATTCATTTGTTCTTTTTTAACATAATAATCAATTATATATTCTAAGAGAGACAAGAACATACGCCCACACGTGTACATGACTCACATATAAAACAAAATTAATGAACATACAGCAAGCAAGTCTTATATAGAAAGTGCTAATACTAGATTGTATGGAGAGTAAAAAAATGAAAATTATCGGATGAATAAACTATCAATAGAAGATATAAGAAGATTGATGCTGGAACTATTCTCAATGCCATTTTAATTATGATAAAGAGATACAAGCAATTAGAGAAAGATACTTTCATAAGATATTCTGTTTCTCGTTGATTTCAGAAATATGATTTCTTAAGATTTAAGACATCATAAAGTTTCTGATGAAGTCACGTGAGTAAGAAGACAAACTTCTGTCTGCGTCAATATACAAGTTGTATCAAATAACTATACATATATATATATATATATATATTGTAGTAATTTTCAGCAATAAGATTTTTGTTGAAAATAATAAAAGACTATTATCGTGACGTGAACATATACAAGTAAAATCTGTTGACTTAGTATTCATAATTTTCACCTATGAAAAATCTATTACTAATTATCGTTCAAAATTTCTTCGGCAGTATATGAAAGTACTATAGTTCGCCTCAATGAAAAGATTTTCCAACGATCAGGACTAGAAGTGTCTCTCATATATTCTTTATTATTTTAGATTGAATTCAAACAAAAAATGACCTTCACAATCAACGGAAATAGATCTATTGATCTACTTATTAAAAACAAATACACATATGTGTATTGGATAGTCTTTTTTCATAGTGTGTCTCAATAGAAAATCTTGAAGAAGTATTCTTATTAAATATGTATATATATATATATGAAATGATCAAAGAATTAATTGTTAGATACTAACTTCTAAAGTGTATTTCAATTTTCAACAAGATTCTGAATAATATCTGACACATTCATTTATCGATAAAGAAGTCTTATTTAAGAATTTTACGGCTTTCTTTTTCGGAATACTGTAGGTTATCATGAGTAGAAGAAACTGACAAGTATTCTTTTACTTTGAATACAAAGTGACATTGGTCGCGCCGAATAACGCATTCCTTTGACTCTAATTGTCATCTCATTCAGAAACCATCGGTAGAATGTGTTATATGCTTATACGTCAATAACCAAATGTTCTAGCATGATTTCCATGGAGAAAACTCAAAAATATCCTATCATCTAATATACCCTAGTCATTCTATTTCATACGAAAAGTCAATCCTTTTCGATTGAAATTCATTAGATAAAATTGACGAATGTTATCATATTTTTCTTTGTTATGTATATTGTCTCGATATCATAATATTTTTCTATTTAGTTATTTGTTTTGTTGTAGGTAATATGAAAACATGAAAATTACTACAGCAGATACATGATGCATAGGTTTTTTTATCAAGTAAAAATCATCAGTTTATACAGGATTATTTTCTCTCAACATATAAAAAAAAATAAAATTCAGTATCTAATTTTGATTTTGGAAGGTTGAGTTTTATAATACTAATATATGGTACTTGCGATTCGTAGAGAAGCAAGAGAAAACTAGATTAGACAATGTATCTCTTTTTTTTTATTATCAAATACATGCTATTGAGATTGTGCCCTTGGGCGAACGACAAGTTAAGCTTTAGAAATAATCGATTCAACAGAAATCATGTTGCTTTCTTTTAGAATAATTTTTCAGATTGTTTTAGAATTATAAAGTTTAGTCTGGATAAAAATCAACTTTTCACAAGTAAAACTTGACTTTGATATAATTTTACTGCTGTCTATTGAATTTACTTCTCTCTTATCATATTATTATGATTTCTCTCTGCCAACACCAACTTTACTCAAGGTCTAATTAACTAACATTATGTCACCTATAAGAAAATAGTAGCTAAAGCATTGAATATTTAATTAGTCCGTAAATGTAATATTGATGGAATATGCTGTAGCATTTTCGAGCATACGTATTGAAATTGGCGCATATCTAGGAATTGCGCGTTGGAAAAACCTCAGACACAAGAATCTTTATCATTTTTATCATTGGTTGAAATATCGAAGTGGTCCATCGTTGACGCATGAAATGTACGTCACCGGGCATGATGATAACAAAACGTCAGACAAGATATAAATAACGTTCTTCTTCTTCTTTTTTTTTTTGGATAAGAATATTTTATATTTAGTTGAGGGAAATTACATATGACTCGTATGTAATTTTAGGAATCATTCATAATTGAAATATAAAATGCATTAAGAAAAATAACAATTGTTTATCAGTTCCCAAAATAAAACTAATGCCTTGCAGAAGAAAAGTAACATCATCACATCACTAATATCGATCAATTTGAAATTTTTGAAATCTATTGCATATATTAATTGTTATGCAATGTGTTTAGAAAAAATCAAGAAATTTTAACATGTTAGTCTACTATTGTTAATCTAGTAGAACGTCTGACGATCTCAAGCACTCATTATGAATAAATCAATTAGAACAAAAAAAAAATATTTTCCCAAAAGAAATAAAACGCTCATGCACACGCTTAAGTGTACTAACATGATCATCGACAAATATTCAAGGCCAATACGATAATAACAACAGTAAAATGTCCTCAATGCATAGCTATACATAATACACCAAACTAAAACAAACAGAAACGGAAGATGACACGCAAAAACAATCGCATTATTTTCTATTGATTGAAGTATATTCGACTGTCGTCTCAGGAACGATGGAGATAATCGCCATCAATAAGATGTTTCATGTATATGAAAGATTTATGTCAAAATATGCATCTTTATGAGATATATGCATATTAATAAAACCTATGGAAATAAGATACGTTTTTCTTTTTCGTCATATTACGATGTATGCCTATTTATATCGAACATAACTCACTTAGAAACAAAAATTCATTTTTGTTTTGTGTTGCATGATATACTACTTACTTGACATTATCAATTATATGGAATTTTGATTGAAATCTATTTTTTGATACGATCGATCAATATTTTTAAGTACGTGACGTATCAATCTTGAGAAGGACAACAGTCATAGTAATAAAAGCATATATGTAATACTCATGCGCTTGTTGTACAGCCTTAATTCAACAACATGATTCAGCTGTAATGGGTGATCTATGTTTCATCGATGAGAATTTCAACGTAAAATGCAACGAATGACACTATGATAATCATTATGTCATTTAATGATTGATTAAAAAAAAACATTGACAAGAAAATAGATATGGTATTCTATCGATGCGTAAGATAATACGTATCGCAATTTTTCTTGCTAGAAGTGATATACAAACTTCATCGTTTGTCATTTTATTGATAGAAGTCGAAAAGTACCCGAGAGAGTAACAATTATTTTCATAGTTATTAGTTACATCGCAATGTAAGATATTGATAAACAAGAATAGTTTTATGATAGATTTTCGAAATAATTTGATAAATCACTAAACTAAACATGAGAATTCGACATTATCAACTAGTTGAATTTCGTAGACTAGATCAATAGAGTGAGTGTCAATGATTAACATTGAGAATATGACGATATTATCGATGCTGCATTATTTGTGTAATTATGATGAAGTGCATTTTGATTTGTGATGGTATATAAATCATGGCTCAATTCAATATCACGTGGTAATTTTCTTCTCTGTGATGAATAAGAATTTTTTCGTTGCCGATTAGCAATCAATGAAAATGTACCATGATCATTGTCTGTTTTTAGATGAAGTTCATGTAATGGAAGGTTCTAGATAGTTAAATATTCAAAATTAGATATATATAGGGATAAATAAAGCTGTGAAAGTATCGAATTTTTGAGTGTAAGAATTTGAATTGATTTATTAGAAAACAAACGAAAGATTTCAGTAGCTACAATGGATTGGCATTAAAATTAATACATTGGAAAATTTTAAAGCCGTCTACTTTCGATGGAAAATAATAACATGAGTAGTATTCAAGAATACTCTATTTTTTTATGTTTGGAATTTTCGAGTGATTGTTATGTTGCCTGAAATAAAATCATGCAGATTTTGAGGAAAATTCGAAGATTATTAATTCTATTTTAGTACGTCATATTCGTTACTGATGATTTTTGATCCAATTCATAAATTCTTTCAGTTGTCAATTCTGAAACTCGAACATGTAAATTCTACGTATCTCCTACTATCGAAGAGACGAAACAAGAAAAAAAATTTATCGAAATTTGGGTTATCTGAGCAAAAGTCATGTTTTTGTATTCCTATTTCTTACTGGATTCGGTCTTTCTTCTAAACGTAGAATAGTACCAATGGGAACTGCCGTACGCCTATGTAAATCTTCAAGTTTGAAGCATGGTTCGATGAAATCTCCAGTTGTTTGTATAACATTTGTCGAATGCGTTGAACGATAGTTTGACTTATTTGCTATTTCTGACACATTCGATCCCGATAATGATGTCGGAGAAGTTTGATCATGGTTTCTAAATACAACTGGAGATACTGAAGACTGATGTATATGAGGAAGTGTCCTATCTAGATATACGAATAAATTAATCTTCAATTTGAAAACAAAACACCGAACATGACTGACATTTTTCATTATATTTCATCGATGATTCGTGATAGGTTATTAATGAATGACTTTGTTTTATTCGGTCAGATCCTTGTGATACGTTGACAAGATGTGATGAATCTAGTCGTTGCTGATGATTAAATGAAATACTTTTACGATCAACTGGAATATTTCTTGTTGTCGTTAATTTTCTTTCATTGTCATGCTCATTAAGTTCTTTTTCACGTTGAATATTAAGATATCGATCAATACTTGTTCGACCACGTAATGTAATTGTATCGAATTGATGAAAAATTTCGGTTAATGTTAATTGTTCATTAGCTAATGGAACATTTGAATTACTTTGATTGATGATAAGTAAATAGTCGTGTGTAGTTTTTAAATCGAATGTAGTATATGTTGAAAACAATGGTAATTTACCATGGCTAATACCTTGATCGATTAATTTTATACATCGTTGCAACTAGATAGACGAAGTTTGATGATAAGGATAAAATCATAAAAGACTGTATATCAATACCTTGTCAATCGTATCAGATCTGAGAATTTGACATATTTGTTTTATGTCACCGTCGTACTTCATATAAAGAAAGTAAAGAATATTTATTTCAGCAATATCCTTTTCTCTATCGAACATTTGAAAAACTTTTAAATTATAACACCAATGACGACCTCGATCAATATCTATATGTTAATATGAGAATATATTCAAAGAAAATAAGAACGATATCTTACAAGAAGGAAATGTAATCGTTTGAATTGGTTTATACTGTTTGAATGATGGATCATTGAAAAGTTGTTCAAGAAGATATTTAGCAAATTGTATGGAATTTTTATTTACAAAATCATAATCAAAACCCAAATAGAAAGGTTTAAGATCATCTACAATTCGATCAATATCAATCTCTTTCAACCATGTCCATCCAACTTTGATCGAATCGCGCAATTGATATAAATGAAAGCGTGAATCATATTTCGATGTTTTATAAAGACCAGTGAATTGATAAGGATGTCCCATATAGCTGATGAGAAAAGAAATAAAAGATAGCGTACATTGATGAAATACTCTACTTCTCGTCTACCCATATTCAGCCGAATGAGCTTGTAAGGCACAATGATAAAATGAAAAACCTATCGAATGAGCACAGGCACTAAGACATCCACCTAAATCGTATAGATTTAAGTATATGGGTGTAATATGTGCTTGTTGGTATGGATGTGATGTTGATGGGATAGCCGGATTAATCGTTATATTTGTCTGTTCATCAGCTGTACTATTATTTAAAGCGTTTGTTGTATTCATTGGTCATTATGAATAGAAACGACAACCAACAGATAATTTAGATAACCATTTAAAATAACTTTCTAATCACTCAAATCGTATTAGCATTCGTCGTTTGTACAAAATATTCCGATTGTATAAATATGTAAGATATAAAATATTAACGATTTTTTTTTCTTATTAGAAATATCTTAGAAGTTTATATGGGCGCGCATCTGTGCTTTATTTTATCTATTTTACGAAGTGTACAACATTGCAATGAAGTTCAGTAAGCTTGCATTAATGTAATTAGGTTTTATTAGTTAGGTTCGTTCTCGGTACTTATGTATTGAATATTTCTTACCATAATATGATATAAATAGCATACGTTTGTTTCTTGTTGTATATATATATCAGTATTAGAAACAATATTAGTGATGCCACTGGAAACAATGTTTATTTTTCAAAAACAAAAACGGAGCGTTGCAACATAAGAGATACCACTGTACATAGAAATCTAAAATAGTCATCTTCTTAACGAATCTCAATTAAAAAGACGAAGAAATTTAATAACCACAAAACAACCTTTATGATTGTTGCGCATATTCACTTGTGACTTCAGGTTCGTTTTTCAAGACCATCTTACTTCACAGATAGATTAATGATTTTATCATTTAACTAGTTCAGTAGTATTTAATTAGTTGAAAAATTTGTTATTTCGATGTTGTGAGATGTCTATGTTGAAATCTCGAACATCATAAATTCAAGTACTCGGTGAAAGTTACTGTGATGTAATATTAACCTATCATATGATATTTTTCACTACATACTACTTAAAAAACATGACAAAGAGATCTATAGGCTTATCAGATCTTTGTGTGTAGGTTGAGCTTACATGTTGCGCTAAGCCGAGCGTCTTACACTATTTTACATATTGTCAAGTTTCATATTCGTAGTGAAAGATTCTGATTAGATTTCAGGCTTTAGGTTGCTAGAACGTTGACAAAATTGCTTGAATTAAAATTTCTTATCTTGTCTTTGACAAACATTGTTAACATGACATCATTTTCTTGTCAGACATATGGTTATTACTCGTTGCAATGTCTACTGTTCTATGCTCATCTTTACACGCTGATGCAGACCAATGAGTTTATCACTTTACTCCATCATTTAATGAATCAAAAAGATGTTCATTGATGATTTTTTCTGTTCTAATTCATTCTAAGTTAATAAATACTGTGAAGTTTCAGCGTTATATTCCATTTAGATATTTTGAGTTCGTACAAAAACATGACAAATCTCTTTGATTATATTATTTGTGGTTGCTTAACTATTCTATACTCCAAGGGGGAAAGTGCAGGTTTGAAACCCCCAGCATCACAGCATCTCTTCGGCATCTCCAATTTTTTCTCAGTAATCAAGGGTAGAATTTGATGCTGACTATTGCCAAGTTAATTTTAGCACGTACTGACTAAATTCTACACTAACTTCTTAAGAAAAAACTGAAGATCCCGTAAAGTTGCTGATATGACGCTGTGATGCCCATAGTGAAGGAAGATCAAGATGCTGAAATGATGCTAGGGGTTTCAAACCTGCACTTTCGCCCTTGTTATACTCTCTCTGAATAATTTTCTAGTACGTATTTGCAAATCACTAAAAATCACATATTAAATTTTTTGCTTTTCCACAATTTCTAGAAGAAGTAATATGAGGCTAGATCAAATTAACAAGTTCTGTTGGTAGGTTTGATCTGAATATCAAAGTATACCATTTACAATGAAAATAAACTACGCAATGAGGTATGGTATGGCTGAAGTAAAAATAACGTGAAGAAGTTTACAGTCACGTAGTGCGTTCGTAAAAATATCAATATTTCTCCTATTTTCTTGCTGAGCTTTCTTTAACATTGAAACGTGTAGTTTTCATTTTTTTGATAAATACATTTTATCACATGATTTAAGAAAAATAAAATATCAAGTTATCTACTCTAATTGGAAATGTTAGTTAATCACATAAAACAGCATTGTATCACTTGGCATATTGAATTTCGACATCAAGTTTTGTGTAAGACATGAGAGAAAAAGATATGTAAGAGACTATAGGTTGTCACTCCCATGTATTTCAAATAGTCATGTCATGCGATAGAAAATATTGTTCATGTAGCCGATAATGTAAAATAATGTAACTAGTATAATTATAATGCAACCTATTTATATCATGCATTTTAATACATTATTTATCAAATAATGGAAGAAAAGCTCGATAATTCATTGTTTTTTAATGAATTATTTGAAACTTCACCATTATTTTCCCACAATGCGTTATAATGCATGAAATAGCTTGCACTATGGTAAAATTAGGTACATTATTTATGAAAAATAATGTAAAATAATGTTCATTATTCTTCATTATCGACTGCATGGATGTCATCGATGAATAAGAGTGTCATCGACATTGTGAACTCGGACCGATGCATTTTTTCCCTACGTTCATATAAGTAATAATGCGTGAAAGATGATGCTCGAATAATGGTTATGATCTATCTTTCTGTTGTTAGAACTCATCCACGAAAAATCGTTCTCAACAGGATACATATGGGCGAAGATGGAAAAGTAACTAGTTAGTCAATCCGTAGTCGATCATTCGTATTTACTGATGAATGCATGTTTGACTCACAAATGAATTGTGCATAAATTTCTCACGAAACTCATTTAGCTATGAGTGATATATGAGAATAATACAGTCAATGTAATTTGTTGAAAAGAAAAGCATTTTCTATCAACGAGATGCAATTAATTATTCAATAGATGATTATCCATGATATCAAGAAGTCAAATTTATGCTGCAGCACTTTACATAGAACGAAGAATCTGAATCTTTTACGAATAGTTTTTATTCTACTAGTCTTTACTTTGCTTATTGATATACGAAGATCATAAGTAACCCATGTCACTCGAACCGATCGAAAACCGTCGGTTAATTTCGGTTATTTCTGTGACCGACAATTAACCGCGGTTATTTCCTTTGTTCTCAATGTTTTACAGCGTAAAACCGATGGTTAACCGCGGTTAACCTCCCGGTTGACTGAAAAAATATCGTTCCGAACTGCTAACATCTCTGGTCAACCGGGAGGTTGACCGCGGTTAACCATCGGTTTTTACGCTGTAAAACCTTGAGAACAAAGGAAATAACCGCGGTTAATCGTCGGTCACAGAAATAACCGAAATTAACCGACGGTTTTCGATCGGTTCGAGTGACATGGGAAAGTAGAAGAAAAAACTAATATTTCAAAGATTGAGAAACAAGACATGTTTCTTTCAAGAAGTTCATTTACACAAAAGAATGGTGATTGACTCTTGTCGTTGATTTTGCATAAAATAGAATGATTTTCATTCATTATTATTCTGCACGCAAGACAGCACAAGCACAACGGAAAAATATCCGGTTTCATGAAACATTAATGATCATAATGTCGTATTCACATAAAACGTTTTCATCTACAAATTCAATTGACTGCTTTTTTCATTATTTGTTTTCTGTATGGATTCCAATAGTCATTTCTTTCCTGATGGATAATCATCTGATTAATACCAATGCTAGCCTTGTTGGAAAAGCGTTAGATGCATGCATTTATCTGCTACAGAATCAATCGGCATACATGCATGCAGCGCGACAATAGATTTGATTGGGCAAACTAGTAAACCAATAAATATTTTATCGTTTTCTCTCTGTCTTTCTCTGTTGCTCTTGCTCTACCATTCTCTCATCGACTTCAATTATTATACGTGTTTACATAGACACATTCACCTGAACTTTCTAAATGAAAAAAGAACAATCCAGGTTAAGTAGTTTGACACGTTTTCTGAATTATTTTCCCTGAACGATGGATGAAATAAAACAACCAGATGATCTTAAACTGAGTTCTCCTAAAATATGCTGCATATGCGGTGATACGGCACGTGGTCTGAATTTCAACGTTATTAGTTGTATGTCTTGTAAATCCTTCTTTCGCAGAAATGTTTACAAAGAAGCAGTGAGTTTCATGAATAATTTATAAAATCGTATTATTTTTTTGCAAATAACTGAATAGCTCGTATCCAAGTGTGAATTCGGCAACAATTGCGATATAACAATGCAAACACGTGGTTACTGTTCACCTTGTCGTTTGAAAAAATGTTTAACATTAGGAATGGATCCTGAATTGATTCGACGTATTCCAGATTCGAGAAATTCTTCAAAGAAAATCAAACGATTACAAACGGAAGACATGAAAGACACTCAATTACCTACAGTAATTTGATTTCTTTAGAATCCTCTTTACAGATCATATATTTTACTTTGTTGAGTTAGCCTACACCGCTTGGTCTTCTTCGAAATGATCATTCAACTCTGACAGCTAATGAATGGACACTTCTTGCCAATTCTCTTCATGCATTTGATGAAGAAAACTGTTCGAGAGATATTCAAAACTATATCAATGATTTATCATCATTGCCAGCAAGTTTAAGTTGTAGAAAGTTGGAATTTACAAATTTTCTTCGCCAAATTTATTCAGGTGTTGTACCACTTATCAAGCGTTCACCAGATTTTCGTGCTTTATCGATTTATGCTCGTCGAGTTCTATTCAAGCATAATTTGTACATTACTGGAGTAGTGAAAATATTCTTCTTATGTCGTGAACTGCATATATTCGATAATATGACTATTCTTCATGCGGGTCTTCAATTTTATGGACCTGAATTTATAGCAGAATGCTTCCGGAATATTGGACGATATGATTCCAATGTTAGTATTATGAAAATTCTCTTATTTGTTCTGGCTTTTTCAAGTAATTGTACAGTCGTCGAATATGATCTCAATGAACCGATGGCCATAATGTCCAACTCAATCAATCTCGTTCATATTCAAAATATATATGTTACGATGTTATGGAAGTATTTAGTTTATCTATATGGATTTAAAGAAGCCATTTTTCGATATACCTCTCTTGTGAAGAATATCGTAGATGCTATTAGTATTTTAAATTCAACGCCTAAAAGTGAAGGTCGTCTTCATTTTATCGATAGCATAATAACAGACACCGAGCGTAAATTAGTGATATCTGACTGATGTATGAATTGACTCACATTTTTCATAGCCTATGAATATTTCTTCCTTATCTAATTTGTTTCATTCAATTGCATAATCAAAAGTTATGAAGAAAAGAAACATATATATGAATACTTATGACTGTCGTGTAATCATTAGTACTTGCTAGTACAAATTCAAATATAACTAAAACACTGAACATTATCTTCTATGAATTAAAGATAGAAACTGTTCAATGTTAGTTCTAAATTAAAATAAACGTTTGAATTCTTCAGTACGTTCTAAGTTTCCAACAAAAATCTATCCAGTCACTGTTCTAAAAACTCTTATATTTAATGATGAAATTTCTATTAAATACTAAAAAATGAACTAACAGCTACTCAACTGTGTGTGTTTTTCGCTTGACTTACCAATCAAGATAATTCTTATAAAGGAACTATGAATAGATCTTGTCTATTTTTAGAACAGATACAAAAGGATTTTACAAGCCGCTAAGTTCAATAATGGCTTTAGAAATCAAGACATGTGGGTAGCACCTTCATATGTATCATTATATCTGCATTTTCTAGAGCTAAACTTCGTGCTTCTTTTTCCTACCATCAAAAAATAATTTCTCTGATGCATACCATCACACAATGACTTTTTCATGCATGTGTTGCTTTGCTAAGACGCTCCTATATTAAATATTAATTTAATAAATATTTATGACTTTTTTTACTTTCAAGAAAAACAATAGCATGCCGAACTATTAGAATTAAATAATGTTTGAACACAAAATTCATTTTATGAACATACAAAATCGACATGTATGAACTAATAAAATTATTTCTTTTTCAGATAGAGTTCTTTAGAACACTTAATAAATTAACAATATTTTCCATCATAAAAAATCTTTACATTAGTTCCATATTTGATCACGATTGGTGTTGGCATATCCTAAATTTCTGTCAAAAATCATCTCAGTAAATATTATTCCTCTAATTTATTAATTGTTTGCTAGTATGCAATTAGATTCAAAATAAAATAGATAAGATTACTTTTAGGCAATACTTAACTGGTTGTTGTTATAGTGGCATGTCAATTTTCAATAAGAGAAACCTAACCGACTGATTAAGTCATCAGAGTGTGTGTAAAGAAATATTCTTTCATCGAAACTCGATTTCAAAGTCAGGTTAACCATCTTATTTGTCATGCCTTCTAAATCTTCTTTCTTCCTTCCATACGAATAAGAAAAGTACAACGCAAGGTACAAGAGAACAGATTGACATTGCTTAACCAAATAATAATATTAAATAGCTCAGAGTATAATAAATGATATACGGTTTTTTATAAAATAGGAAGAAAAATTTTGCCATTAGATATTCCTCGAGTACACTAGAGATGTTTCTATGAAAGAGAAATTCATTGATAATAGAAAAAAGAATTGATTATGCTAAAATAACTTGAGATTTCTTTTTTGCATTTGAAGACATATTTTCTTTTCACCTAGCGATATGTTTGTGTAAATTTCTGTCGTGCAAACCATTGAAAAGTACTCATTGCATGAAAAAAGTATGCTTTTTTTAGAGAGTCAATAATTAGTATGTTCTTCATGAAAAAGAAGATTCAAGATGATTGATTTTCATATGATTTTTATTTAGAGACTAGATGTATTCATTAGATAGATTGGAACAAAAATATTATTTGGCTAGTGTACGAATTCTGAGCGTGGAAAAAGAAAATTTCTTTTGCATTATTTTTAGTTTTGATTTTGTATTGAAGTTTTCTTTTCTGTCATATTGCTGTCGGCACAAATAATTCAAATGCATCGTTTTGTACAATAAAATATTTGACAATTAGTTCCTATTAGAATCATGAAGGCTAGACTGCAAGCAACGTACTATAGTACAAGTAGGACAAAAGAATTCATTTAGCTAAAATTGTTCCCCGGATATTTTAACATAGCCTTGGAGTATGCTAAAGTATGAGATTCGCATCGTTCTTCCGTAGATTTGTTTCCTTATAAATACGCAAATGTTCGTTTTGACATTTAAACATACATGAACTGATCTAGATAATATCTTTTCTACTCTTCAGTCAATTTATATTGTTGCACATATTCATTCTATTTACTATCCTTGATTAGTATTGATTTTTGTCACAAATGAAGTTCTTGTCACCATTGAATGTCTTTTTTTCTTTCACCAAAAAGAGTGGTGGAATCGTATATTAAATTTTTTTTTTTCTAATTGAAAAATAGAACAAGTGAGAGAAAAGAAAAAGGTCACTGACAAAAACTCACCTACATTAAAAAATATGACTGACGATCGTCGATTTTTCACCGAAATCGATTCATGTAGTAGTTGGATTATTTCTTAAATTTATACTCTAATCATTTGTATGAAAGCTTGATAGTTTAAATCCCATTTATTGCTTGAATGAGCACATTATATTGCATTACTTGTTTTTTTAGGGATTCTGTCATCTCGAAATGGTAACATTTATGGCGCCATCTTTGATAAACATAGTGAAAGTCGAAAATTCAAGAAATCTAGTAAATGTAACTGGTGCCGGTAGATTCTTGAAGCACAAAAATAAATGAATCGGCACATCATGCTGATCAACGTTGAACGATAATGTAATGATCAAGAGATAATAACATTCGGTCGTCTGACTACTTCAAGCGGGAAAGTCGTTAGCTACTAGTTTTTTCAACTATTTGAATAGCATGATGCTAATACGAGGCTGCACAATACATTGTTCGTTATTCCTCATAGCCAATGATATTTTCAATCCCTCTGCCTGATCTAATGCCTATTGATTAATAGAAATGTTTAGTTTTAGAGAAATTTCAAAGCCATGGCATTTAGGTGAATAGACACAACATGATAATTGAATATCCATCAAAATATTGTAGTAGACAAATATGATGTGCATGTAGGCATTGCCGTTGAAACCTCAATACATCTGAGATTTTTTAAGAATTCAGTAGACAACTTATTTATCACAAACGAATGATGACACAGAATGAAAGCGTCTGGATCATCTCTAATATGCCGACAGCTATAATTTCATGTGAAAATATGTTTCTAAATACTACTAAAGAGAAGAAAAAAGCTTGCTCAGTAAAAAAGGATGAATGTCAATGAGTGAAACAGCTTTGATTAGATGAGAGGATATTTTGAGCAAAGCAACGATGAAAAAATATTAATATAAAATAACACTGAATGTGAACTTCTGTTAAACTATCCATATACAACTAATCAAGAAATAGTATTTTAAAAAATTTTAATAATATTTCTTGCTATCGAATAGTTCGAGGATTTCACTTACTGTTTTTGTTTCAATTCATTCACAGAGTAGATGTTAGAAAAAATCCATTAAATCCTATACTTGAATTTAAATATTTAACAATAAATTGATATTGACTTTAGTTTCTCCTTGTATGTATTGAATACACCGATCAATGCTATACTATTATATTCGCAAAAAAAAAATTTACATACACTGCTGTAAACTATTGATTTCAAGAACACTATGGTTCACTACAAAAACAATCTACCATTGTCTACTGACAAAAGCTAGATCCGATTCGATTATCAGAAATGATAGTTCATTCTCAAGTGAGGTTTCCCTATTAATTAGCCTTCCACAATCGTATTTCGTTGCCGGGAAGAATCTACACACCAACTTCTTAGATGATGATTGATTAAGAATTTTTACAGTAAACCATACACTCAAATATCATCATTTTATCTGGTTTTATATTGCTATGCTGTTGTTTTTGTTATGTGAGTGTTTATATTGCTTGAAAATATTAAAAAAATAATCGGGTGCAGATTTCTGGCAAATTTTAGTAATCGAGTGGACCAGCTATTGTAAATATCGAATTTCTCGGAAGAAAAAGTTGAAACTATTAATCAGCAAAACAAGAGTAATAGAAAAATGTACAGCTTAAATACGAGGGATGCAACGGTGACGGTGAATCATCGGTTCGCCGTTCTAACGGTAACCGCCCTTACCGATAACCGTTCCAGCGGTAACCGATCATACCGGTTTATGCAAGGGATGTAACGGTTATCGTCACCGTTGCATCCCTATTAAATACTAAGTAGTATTTGTAGACTCAAATTTGTTAGAATCTCAAAACTGATATCAAACGAATACATTCCGAAAAATGAAAATACATCAACGACAAAGTAAATTTGTAAGCTTGTGTTACGAAATATTCTTTGAACTATTTTAGATTCTGTCCTTTGCTTTACTCTTCTTCAGGTGATAATCATGCTTAACACTTAGATTTAATATTATAAGAGGCTATGAAAAATCGTATTTCCTTTTTTTCTCTTGAAAAAGCCGTTTGCTATCGACTTTTCTATGTGAATTCACTATTACATGATGGTCGACATATTCTTTTGAAAATTTCCGAAACCTTAATTAGCTAAATATTTTAAACGCATCAGAAAAATATACTTCAATGAGAACAGTTAGAACCTAAGCATCATTACGAGAATCAAAAGTAAATAATCATCATCGTAGAGTACATTTAACGAATAGATTATTTAATATTAATATAAATAAGCGCATGATGATATGGAGACTCGTAGCAAAAATATTGGCATATGCCAAAGATAAACGTATAATGTTCGAAAGACAAATATGAACGATTGATTCGTATTTGTAATCTAATAATATAACGGCAGATAAAAATTGATACCGAACTATTTTTCAATCTGTATTGGAACTATGCTCATCGGGGTAATTTCTTCAGATTGCAATCAGGATAAGAACGAGACGACTGCTCCACGAACAGTCTATCAATAAATTCTTATAAGACGCGAAAACTCAATTTAATTATGATGCGATACGATACGATATGATTTTTCTCAAATTATTATAGTAATTTAGCTTAACTCGTTTCGTGTAAGCTGGCTCAACCATAACATCACCTGTCGACGATCAGAGAATGAACGATTGTGCTGACTTGCCACACCATGTGATGACGGTGTACACATGTAACTAGTGCACATACATTTTGGTCTGTCGAATATATGCTAAAACTACGTATCACTCTAATTATGACTCGGTAAAATTCGTGCGTTCTCTAAAATATTAGTTTCTTCCTTTAAACTTGCAATATTCAAGAATCAACACAGCTAGAAATCAAACAGCGAAATAAATTACCATCCTGATCTTTTTCAAGCTTAACAAATAAAATAGATGATATATTTTTGCACTAATTATTCAATTTCGATGTATTGAATAGTTTTTAAGTACATATCAAGTTCTTCCAATTGAATATTTCAAAGGAATACTTTTTTTTCTACTGAATGACAAATTACTTTTACATGTTGCTTTCAGAATGTCGATGGTCTATTCATGTTCTTTAAAAAAATTCGGGAAACGATTTATTATCGAACTGAACACGAACGATATTTCCATAGATAAAAAAATAGCATATTGCGATCTACCGAACCTATCAAATTGTTTTTCAAAAACGCGTCCAAGAGTCCGAAAAGGGATAGAAAATCGAGAAAAAGTGGTCTTTTATTGTATAGTCGTTATCAATGACCGGATCATAATCAGAATTCTTAAGTATAAAAAAGACTACCACTTTTTCTCGATTTTCCGTCCTTCTCTGGGCGCTTAAGGACCTTGTATCTGCTGGGGTATTATCGGTACTTACAACCGATGAGTTGCAAAACGAAGTTTTCGAGACAATCCATGATCATAATCTTTACTACATCTAATAAAATATTATGTTGTAAAATGACAGTTGCACGAACGAACTTCACGATATTTCATTAGGGTCAGATTGAGAATGATTCAAATGTTTGAAACATCTGCATGAATAGCAGTTCTATTATATAATCGAAGTAAAAGAAACTTCCGATTCTATTCGTTTCACTGCACATAATAGACAACCTGTTTTACTTCATTCGTTCTCGTCTAAAGGCAAGTAGATATTAAATGAATACATCAGAACATTAAAAATGTAAAGTGTTGAGCTAAGAGAGTGTGTTCAATAGATGTAATGCCGAAGAAAAGTTTGTTTTTCAGTAGATACAGGACGCACTTTTACATATAACTCTTGGCATTGAACCAGTTTTTAACCTATGGAAAGAAAAGAAAATATAAGAGTTTACATGCCCAAGTAAAATATATACATCTAAATTTCCCCCTAATTAACAAAATACTGAACGATCACTTTTCGATATATCTTTTACATATTCTTCTTGAAATATCATATCTGTTGCAGTAATCGAAGAAAACTTCTCGTATCTAGGTAGTTCGTCTAATTGTCTTTTAACAAATAATATGAATATTTTAAATGATGGCACGAAACATAATTTTTATAATGACTTCGTGCTCATCCGCAAGATTGACCAAACTATATATTTATATATATATATAAATTATGTTCACAAATAAATAATCATTTCTCTTTACAAAATTGCACTATAATTACCGTGAAAAGTAAAGCCGATTAGACAAAATGTAATTTCAATAATCATTGCGGAAATTAACGTTGATTGTATGTGTAGTGCATTTCCAAATTATGAACACTTTATTCATTTACTAATCAAAATTTTCAACTATAAACAATGTGTTTTGGTAGAAAAAATGCCTCACAAAAAAAATGAACTACTATTCTAGATCACAACTATATCGTGTATCTTTTAAAGTATCGATATCACGATAAGAAACAATTTTTACGACGTTTTTTGATGATTGACACGATGTACATCTTGAAAATCTTTTTTTTAGTAGCATAACTGTGCTTTTGTTTTATAGTCTGTTTTTGAAGATATTCTGGTTTAGAGCAGTTTCTTCTGATGATTTCAGCTATCGAGTCTTGATGCACACGCATCAGACTTTGTCTTCACGAGAGTCTCTATAATTACAACTAATACAACCGAACTATTAATCCGATATCTGAATGCAGAAGTATTTAACACATTCGTAATTCCTACTATGTTAATTGAGGAGAGCTTGGGTGAAAATTAATAAGTATCATTTTATGTGGATTTCGTAAATTTCAAATGAAAGCTATGGGTCAACGAATGTTTTACAACAAATTCTTGACGCAGACAAAGAGAAGAGAAAACGACTTGACATCGTCTTTCAAGTTTCTTTTTCAATCATAGTTAGAACCAAACCATTTTCATATGAATATTTCTTATCGTTATTCTATTACCAATCGACAAGAATAATTTTTTGATGTAAATCATCGTTAATACATAAAAAACAAATCAATTTTAAGTCATTAGTTCTTATTGTAGGAAGAATACCTCGATGTTTCCAAAAACAAAAATAAGAAAATTCATACAAAGAGAGAAATCTTAAATGTAGCTAACAAGATTTTTCTTAATGATTGACAGATTTTTAAATAGAAATAACACTTTTTTTGTTTCGAATTAATTTAAAATATTTCGAAATCTCTTTTCTAACATTTATAGATGTCGAGGTTTGTCTTCTTAGACCTTATTTCTACACCATTTGGATGATAAGGATTGTGATGTAGAATTTTTTCACTAAATAGTACAAGAATCCAATGGAAAACGTGGTTACGTCATCTACTATTATCTTCCCAAATTTTTGTTGACTTTAATATTTTAGTTGGATTGTTTTGTGCATGATGAGTATGAGTCTGTCAAAATAAACAAAAGGCGTATATGTCATGTCAAATTGTAAAACAATGTTGTTTCAAGAATATTTTCTAAGCATGATATAAGCATCGATATTTATCCGCAGATTTTATTTTTCATTCTTTGGCTTCACAATTCTAGACTATTCAACCCGTGTCTGAAAGTCGTAGGCTTGATATATTGTCTATTCTTTTGTCTAAGATCTGGATTTATTCTTAGTAATAGATGGAGAAGAAACAGAAAGACGACATTATATCATGATTTCTTCTTGTACAAAGACAAAGATTTAAATTCATTGTAACCTTGAATTCCTAGATACTATGTTCTGATCACGACTTTCAATTGAAGAAGTAAACTGATCAATAAAACGATTCTATTGAGAACGCTTTTAGAATGACTTCTTCTGTTATGTAAAGATAGAAATTGATATATCCTATCATTTTACTAATCAGATGACAGCAATTTGTAGGATTTCTCGTAGGACACATGTCTCTGTCGACATTCCATACAATATTCTTGAATTGCAATAGGGAAAACGTTGATTCTTTTTTTTTACCATATTAATGCTCTACAATCGTTAGTGATCTTATAACGGGAGATTCTCTGTTACATCGTTAGCCATACCTGACCGGCACGTCTATCACATCTGTAATACAGCGTTGCTAGGATGTCTTTTATATCTGTACTCTAATCGGGGATGAAAGATCCAACTTTTCACCTCTATCTATCTCAACAAGCGTTTAAGGTCATGTTTTACAAAAAATGTAGCAAGACAATTTCTACTAAATTATTCATTGGGCATCATGTTCACTCATATATTTTCAACTAGTTATTTCATTGGATAAACTAGTAGACCAATAAATTTTGTTTAAATTATTTTTTTCTCTGTGCTTACTTTCGAAGATACGAGACGTACGTGTTCCGAAACTAACATTCGATGAGACTAATTTTATTTGTAAAACTAACATGAGTAAACATCAAAACATCCATTTAAAGACTTGCAATACGACACGATGCAAATGACACACGTACTTGTGCATAGTCTACCGGCGTCCAAGAAAGAATGCCGTATATGTGGTGATGTGGCATGTGGTTTGAATTTCAATGTTATTAGTTGTATGCCGTGCAAATCGTTCTTTCGCCGAAATGCACACAAAACGTCGGTGAGTATCACCCATATGTATAAGAGATTAAATTTATTCGAATATATTAAATAGCTTTTGCTACGCTGTGAGTTCGAAAACAATTGCTCTATAACACCAAGAACACGCAGTTACTGTTCACCTTGTCGTTTAAAGAAATGCTTGGCATTAGGAATGAAATATGACTCAATTGAATTTATTTCTGACTCACACACTGTTTCGAAGAGGCCCAAACGACAGCAAACGAGATCCAATCAACGGACCCCATTATCCACAGTAAAGCTATTCTATAGAGTTCCCTTAGAAAGTTGTTTGAGTCGTTTTCCTTTTGCTTAGCCTTCTCCTCTTGGTCTTCTTCGAAATGATCGCTCAACACTAAAAGCCGATGAATGGACTCTCTTGTCCAATTCTCTACATACATTTGATAAAGAAAATCCTTCAATACACATACAAAATTATATACATGAATTATCTTACTTACCACCAAAACTTCGTTCGAAACCAACGAAGCTCGCGATTATTATTCGCTCTCTCTACGGTGGTGTTGGACCATTAATTAAGCATGCCATGAATTTTCATTCTGTGTCATCTGAAGATTGTCAAGTTCTCGCTAAGTATAATTTATACATCGCTGGCGTAGTCAATGCACTATTTCTATGTCGTGAACTGAACATGTTTAATAATACAATTTTTTTCAATGCTACCAATCAAGTGTATGGATTTGAATTTGTGATAGCATGCGCTCGAAACATATCTAGATACGATTCGAATGGAAATCTTCTCAAAATCTTGATATTCATATTGGCTTTTTCCAGTAATTGCTCTATTGTTGAGTATGATGATCATGAAAACATTTCTATGACATCAAATTCAACCAATCTTCTTCATGTACAGAATATCTATGTTACAATTTTATGGAAATATCTAATTTATTTGTATGGATTTCAAGAGGCAGCCGTTCGATTGATGTCTCTTGTACAAAATGTTTTAGATGTGATGACTACGTTTACCTGGATGCCACGTACCGAAACTCGGCATCTTTTTATTGATACGATCATCAAAGAAACCAAGCAAACATTAGTGATTAGTGATTGAGTTATATGCCTAGTCATACTCTTGAACCAATAAAGATACCCCTGATATGTAATGGTACTTCATAATCATGAATAATTAGACTAAAATCGGAGAAACGTTTAAATGATGTTCACCTTGGAGTAGTGTCAATATTTTGCTTCATGATATATGTCATTTGCATGCTCATATGTTGTACTGAACTAGTGACATTAGAGCGAAACCACTAGGACATGTGAATCCATTTTTTTTATAACGAAAATTCATACAGTATTTATTTTCCGTAAAAATAAAATTATATAATGATAAACTTCATAGAAATCATTGAATATTCAAGTATGAGTAAAATTTCTAAAAATCTAACACATAATATACGTATTGAGAATCAATAATTTAAATGAAGTATAGAACTTCTTGAACAATTATCGTTTCTGAAGCTTCCATTTCTTTCTTCTTTAACCATAGAATCAAGTAGATGATGTGGGTAGTCTATGACGAGAAAAAATTCGGTACACGTAATTGGATTAGCAGCTAGACTCAATGAAATCCGTTTTCTTTTCGATTATGTTTTTACCGAATTACTATTTCCCGAGATACTTCATATATGAGAAAAATAAAAATTTGACTTTGTCTTTTAACCCCCCTCCCTCAGAAAATCTGATTTTTCGAAAAAAAACCGAAATTGAGTTTTTAGTATAGAAAGATGTCCATGATCTCGTCTTTTAGAATATATACAAAGGTTTTTAAAAAACGATAAAGTTCTCACAGACTTAGGGGGAAAATACTCTCGCGCCCCTACTATCATATTTTTTGATATTTTCGCATTTTTGATGAGATTTTTCGTGCTTTTCTATGCCTATCAATTCGTATGGTGTAGGTTTGAACAAAAAACTCCTATATCAACCACGGATTGCCCATTAACACTCAAGATCATGATTAAATTATGTTTGCGCTCCATATGCAGATTTAGTTAATATATACTCAGCGGAAAGGTACATATTTGTCATTATTCTATGCCGCTGAGAGAGTCTAAGAAGCGTTGGATATAACCCGCTGAGTCTTACTTATTTTTATCGAAAATTTTTTAAAGTTTACCCCACGATTGATGTGTATCTACATAGTCAGCTGACAGAACAGAAAAAATATGCAGCGTTAAGCGAAACAATATCAAATTCACTATCTATGAAGATTTCTCGAAAAAATAAAGTAGACCGAACTTTTGATTTATACTGGTCGATAGGGAAAATTTTTTCTCTATCGAACTGTATTTTTAGTCTTTTTCCAAAAAGTGTTATAAAAAAATAAACACTAATTCGGTTTTTTTTTCATAAAAAAGTTTTTAATAATAGGATTGTAGAGATACGTAATTTGAATCAAGAATTCGTTTCTATTAAAAATGCAACTAGAGGCATGATTCTAGGGAAATGTAGATTCGAAAAAAAAACTAGTATACAAAAGTCTGATTGAGAAATCTACATACAAATACCATTTTGAAAAACAGACAGTACTTAAAACTGCTTCAATTTAGATTATTCTTCTAATGTCTTGCTGAAATCTTGAGATCGTCTCGTTGGCTATACTGGATATGAAAAAACATTTTGTGTAATAACAGGAACTGCAAGGAATGTTGAAGTGTTTTGGATAAAAATTTTGGACTCTCACACAGGCTATTACAAATGTTTTTATATATGAATTAATTGGTCTGTATAGATTGTGATAGAAAAAGTGTAGAAATCAGAAAAGACCGTAAGAGACCGAGTTTGGTGAACGTAACAGTCGGTTTCAAAGTATCATAAAAAAACTCATCTATATTTCATTCATGTCTAGTGAAAATATTGATTACTTCTTTCTTGAAGTTCGATGCTCTAAACTAAAGAACAATGTCGATGCATAAAACTCAATATAAGATTGAAAAAAGCAATTTTGTCGGGGATTAGGAACAATAGGTAATTCTTGTTACACGTTTTAAGTTCACAGGGATTGAACTAACACCTTTTTCATCCTGTTCAAATATGCTTGTGAACGAATACTGATAAAAGTCAGCACAAAAATAATTTCATGTAGTCCTTTTCTACATTCTAATACCATTATTAGTAGTATGTTCGTTTGAGAATAATTTTGATTTATTTTTACGATGTTACAAGTCAATCACGATTGCTACCTCTTTCCCTTTTTCGGATAGACGACTTTCATTTGGTTGTTCATAATTCGATATAGACAAAAACCTTATACTGTTAAATAAAACCTGAACCCAAAGGTTTATGGTCTGCCATGGCAGTTATTAATCAATCTACTCACTTACTGGCACAACATTCAAATTTTTGGTATGACAGAAACAGCAGTGGACAAGAAAATGATTGGTGAGATAGCTACATGCTTGTTTCAAGCGGAAAAATTCCGCCAAGATCAAAAATGCATTCTCTTTCTTTTCTGTTCTTACTATATATACATATACTTAACTACATCGATACATATCTACATGCATATATATAAATAAATCAATACAAAAATAAATATGTACATATGTATCTAATAAACTAGGCTTTGTTTGGAGAATATTGGTAATTCGGAAAATGCTTGCACCACTTGTTCTACCCATCTTTCTAATTGAATTATCATAATTCCTATCCGTTCTCATTTTTCCGTTTGGAATGTATATGCGTACATAGACTGCTATAGCAGCACTTTTCTCATGGGAAAAATGAATGGAGAATTTGTCCACTGCATTTTCCCTATGGACAACAACATAATTATTATGCGTTTTCAATTTTCCGTTAGGAATCCATATGTGTAACTAGACTCGTATAGCAACACTGTTGTCTCGCGATGAATGAATGTATAAATAGTCAACAATTGAGTTTGAGTGACAGGATTATTGTGTATGACTTGGTTACGTGATATGCATGCAGCTGGGAGCTTTTTTCTGCTGAAAATAAGCATTTTTGACATCGATCGAATTGTTATCCAACCCTCATCTGCTGCCTCGAAAAATTTTCCAGAGTTTCCATGGATAACAATATGATCTTTCAAAAATTAGAATTTCGTGAAACAAGTCAAGATTCGGCATCGAACTATGATGCAAAGCTGCGATTTATCAACTGCATATGAAAAAATATATGCTACAATCAATGAAAAACGATTGTCAAGACAGATTTTGTTCTAGCAAACTTTACAGTCGCTGTGTCACATAAACTTATTGAATATTTGTTGATAGTCGATGAACTGTGGAGTTTGTTTATGATAATGCAAAACTTTTACAATTTCTTTTCGATCGGTGAATTGTATAATATAGAATTAGAGCTGTTCCATATAAGATAAAATTAAACTTAAGCAAAATTGTGTGTGCTCTGGTGCTTGATTACAGAATTTTTCATCTATCTATTGGATAGAACATGTCTATGTTTCATTGGAGCTGTTGACTGTGCTATTTACGTTCATCATAGAATATCTATGCTGCAAAGAATTAGCAAGATACATAGCTGATTTTTTTCGCGAAAAATAGTCGTCAAAATATTTTAATTCTTATACACTTCTACGTGGATTATTATCGAGATAATAACGATTGTTTGAGTCAAATGATGTCTGAACGGACTCTAAATGGACATATATTGTTGTTTCGTATGAAACCTTTCTTCTAAATACTATTAATTTGGCCGGCAGTAATGAGATTCTAATCCTTAAAATGATATTACTTCCACCCTTCCATCCCCCATTTTATTGTAGTACTTTCTAAATATCGTACTACTGAGTAGGACGACATTTGTTTGAGCAAGATGACGTAGTCTGTGGGAGTTTTGCCGAATATTATAGTCGAATACAAGACATATATATATATATATACATATATACCCACATCCACACTACTGCACAATCTCTCTCGATGAAATTAAAATAAATAAAATTTAAAAGTGAACTCCACCTAAACGAACTAAAATTTCTACCATAAGATTAATGCAGCACCAAATGTTCATCGCTCACTAGTTCTACTGATACTCTCCTAAGATAGACAGTATGAGAAGTAGAGGGTAAAGCAAAATTAGTTTTGGTACAAATTTGGCTCATTCAATTAATTTTATATTCAAATAGAATGACTTTGAGAGTTATTTAGTTCTAAATGAAAACTTAATTTGATATTGAAGAGCGTCAGAATATAAATTGAATTTGGTTTTGCTACTGGTACTAAATTTTCAGAAACTAATTACGAAAGATTGGTTGGCAGATGGATAGCACATTTCCATGTACAACGGGCGAAGGGAAAAACATGATTAAAATCGATTATCATCATACACCTGTAATCGATGATGAATCCATTATAATTATGTATAATCGATGCAACAATTCCTTGTCAATACCACTGACTAAAACCAATTACAGTTTATCTTTATTTCTTATCGATTAAAAATCAATTAGCAGCTGATTGAAACTACCATTAATAACTTAAAATTAATATCAGGTACATATCATTGAGAAATCAATTCCTTACGGCACAGCTGATTCTCAATGAACAAAGACAAGAAAATATTTTCTCAACGATTAATCTGTATACGAGAGAGTGTATTATAACTATATTTTTCTTCGAAAACGAACCTACTTCTTTCTATCATGCAAAATGAACTGTACTCATAGATTCATTTCGGAGAAAAAAGAAAAAAACAAAAGAAAACAACTGTTTCAACGATTAAAATCCAAAGTGTACGTCATATTTTATTTCAATAGATGAAAATGAGATAATGTCTTTCGAAAAGTAAATTGAAACATAATGATTCTTTTAAAGTAAAACGAAAAGCAAACTGAGTTTTAGAGTAAAAGGAAAATCATTTGATTGCATAGGATTATGAGGGCTTTGTATAGTGAATGATTTTAATTGAAATAACTGTAAAGCCATTTTTTTCTTTGATAGTCATTTCATACTTTGTGCTTTTACTAGGAAATCGATTTTCGTAGATTATAATAGAAATAAATTGATTATTACTCAAAATCGATTGTAATTGACTAATAGACAATCGATTATACTCTCCATAATTGATTCAAGTAAAAAAATCGATAAAAATATACACGTTAACTAAACAAGAATCATAATTGTTAGATTTTCATCGATTAATTAACGTTTGAACTCGTTTAAAATCATCAATATATTAAATTTTTCGATGGAACGTTTTTAAATGATTTACGAATCATTAACTTGAAACTTTTCCTCCTCAATGTTTCTTGTTTATTGAATACTGTGCTAATTACTCATGAGGTTGAGAACTCAGTTTTGTCACCATTTCACTATGAAAATAAAATGTTTTACTAAAATCTAATAAGTATATTTTTGTATTCAAATGAGAATCACCTCCTCAGTTAAGAAAAGCGTAACATTAATCATATGCAAATTTTCATTGGATGTAAAAAATTGAGTATAAAATAGTTTGTGTTCGAAAAACAAGAATTTTGCAGAATACTTTAGTGAGCATTACAATTGTCGAGATATTTTTAAATTAAAAATCCTAGAAATAGGCAATTTCAACCCAACTTTATTACAAAAGCTATTGAGTTTTGTTAAAACGTCATTTTTTCGCCAGAACAGTGCTTCTCGGATTTCGAAAATGTTTCATTTTTTAGCAAAAATTTTCTTCTACCGTGTGAACCTGTGATGACAACGATCTCATCTAAATTGTAGTTTTCGTTAGCGAATCAGTCTAATCCAGATCTGTTTTTGTTTCGCTAAGGAAGAAAAATAAAAAATTTTCATAACAATACCTTTTCTTTGGTATGATATGAAGGGCCTGGTGGAAAAGGCAGAAAAGGAAAATGTAGAATAGGCAAATGTAGTAGGAAAACTTCGAATGAAAGAAATAGGAAAAGGAAAACGTTGAAAAGTGAAATGTCGAAAATCAAACTTAATAAATATCTTTGAACATTAGAAAACATTTATTTAATCATATGACAAAAGAAAATAACAAAAGGAAAAATCGAAATTCGTAAGTATTATTTCCCTTTTTGTGTGAGACAAGTAGTAATGTTAAACCAATCAATAAATTCTTTGCGTTGATTTCATCTTTGGTGAATCGTCCTTTAAATGTTTCAAATAGCTTGTTTGTTATTTTCACTATACTGATATACATGTAGTTTTCCTCTTAGCACTGAACTACTATACACTGTAGACGATAAGGAAGAGAAATTTAACTAATCTCGTAACAGCAAACACCAGCTCGGTAACTAAAATTTCGTTATCTATACATATTTTTTTGATCCTACATTTTCATTTTCAAGAATTTTCTGCGCCTTCCTCTTATAATGTAGATTTTTTTCGACATTTGATTGTTATTCTACCTTTTCCGTCAATTCAGATATAAATAGGAGTAAATCCAACTTCAGTTTCGAATAGAGGGCAGCTGAATGCACATATCTACACAGATAAACTTTTATCGATCGAAAACAAAATACAGACGTTTACAGGGAAAACACTAAAAATTTGTTCGTTCTTTTATTTTTTAGTCACTAATGTGTGTGTTCAATTTTTTGTTCATGAAAACAGTATAAGAATTGAGGAAATGAAAATTAAATCTTGTGGATTCCATTTGATTAGATAGTAGAAGAAAATATTTTTTATGATGAATATTATAATAGATAATATTTACTTTATTAGCAATGGACAAGTTTTAATATTCTTTCATAAAGACCATTTGATTTTTCTACATTCATTTCAGAGTAAGTTTTTCTATACACATAGAAAAGTGAGAAGAGACATGCACATTTGAAAGCAAAAACAGAATAATTTTAACACAAACATAATGTATTTACAACGAGCAACAGAAAGAAAAAAGAGATCTAAATATATCAATTGCAAAGTTCGAATAGACATGAACTAAGTGTGTGTGATGCTTCAGATGATTCAAGAACTAAATTTGCAATAATTTGCTCATGTTGACGAAGATTTCTAAATAATATCAAACGTATTTCAGACATAGCGTTTACCAAATAAATTTACTGTTTTCCTATTGTTGAATGTCGAGCAATATTACGTAAAATAAGTGCAGCTGTTAAACGAATACTTTTTGTCAATGGACCTTCTTTACTTTTATTCTATAATATCAAATAGAAATATTTCATTAAACGATAAAAATGCCCTACAATTTGTTCGTCAAATGAATTCGTTTGTAAATAACGTCGAATTGCAAACCAAGCAGCATCTGATGTATAGCCACCCGAGCTCGATGTCAATATACGATTACTATTCGTAGATATATTATTCGATGGTATTGCACTCGTAGCAGGTAAAGGATTTGTTAATTTGAATTTTGCTTGTCGAAATGCAACTTCTGAACAATGACGCTCCTATAAATGAATATAAAATTAAAAAGGAAATTTCATCATTAGGAAATCTACTTGAATATGATTAATTAAAGCCCATTTTTGTCGTTTTAAACGATCACAACCATTCCATAAGCATATATAATCTGATGAATTTTTAACATGAATCGAATATGTATGATGAAAAACGGCTCGAGCTGTCGGAAAAGAACTAGGATGAGAAAAGAAAAATGTTTAGAATTCGAAAACAAATGCATCATTTTTAATAATTCTACGCTCGGCAATTATCCCAATCGCAAAAATAGTCGTATGCCATTGTTGTAACATTCGATGTTGACATAGTTGATTTATTATCAACTGATCCATGTGCGATTGATTCTTGTTTTTTATCAGCCAAAGATTTTTTTCGTGCAAGTATATTTATTTCTTCTGTTGTTTGTATTTGTATATTATGTTTCAATACTTCTGATGTCACGGATTGATCGACAATGAATGCAACACGTTGACATAGATCACTCAAACATAGACAAATATCATCATCATATGATTGAGACGAACAACGATCAAGTAGATCAGCCATTGTAGAATGTATACTACTAGATGTAGTAGTATTTTTTTCATTGTGAATTGATGATGATGATGATGATGATGATGATGATGATGATGCAATAGTTACAGACGTGTTCGATAGAGTAGTATTTAAACGAGATGGACAAGGAATTTTCGATGAAGATAATATATCATGAAGAGAAGTATTCATTGTTTCTGTGAGACCTAAATAGATACACATATGTACTACATACACAATAATTTCAGGGTAATAAATTTACTGTCGTATTTTCGTTTTTTATCATTTGTATTTGTATTTTGAGTTGACGCATCTTTTATAGATGATGTTGCAACAGATAAAAGATTTCCTGGTGAAAGAAAACCAGTTAATGTCAATGGTTTCGAATTATGTGGCATAATAAGTTTCGTTTGAGTTTTATGTATATCAGAATTGTCGATTGAATAAATTTGATGTTGTTGCGTTGGCTGATTTGAAGTCATGCATACAAATGATTGTGGTGCTGCTATCGTTGGTTGTGATGGCGGTTGGTGATAAGATGGAAGCAAAACTGGACCTGATGACATTTCAATAATTTTGATAGTTTTTATTGTATCTGATGAGAAGCTTCGTGCTTCTATTGTTAATAAATCAATTAATGTTGTTATGATTGATGCAGACGATTCAACTTTAAGTATTGTATCACATAAATGCTCGCCTGTGAAAAAATAATAATAGCGGTATGTTTATCTTTCTTGTTTATGAATTTAAAAAGAAAAAAAGTAATCCTAGTTACACAATATGGATAGGTTTTTTTAGAATTCTTCTCATCCAATTTATTCGTATACACTTTGTTTTCGTACGATGAAAATAATGCATTGAATTTTTTCACTGTAAGTATATGCCTGTTACTTTAACCAAATGAGAAAATCGAAATAGGAAATATGATGGAAAGGTGACATCAGCGATACGAGAACGACATTCAAATGACAAAATTTGAGTAAAAATAAAAACAGCATGTTACCGTTGTTCCTTCAGAGTCTTAAATCACATGTGTTGTAGATCTTCATCCTGTACATAAAAGATACTGTGGAATGGTTGGATGTATACATTAGTCTTTATTTCATAGTTATCGTTATACTCTCATTAGTGTCAATGAGTGAAATGTGAATTATTTCTCAGATTGATTTTACTATTTCGATCCAGATTTCGGCGTAGACTTGGCCTTATTATAACTGTTGCTCGATAGTTTTTCTACTGTTAAGAAAATGTAAGAAAGAATTCTGATAGATATTATTATCATATTCCTTTGGAAGTTTACCCTATAATCATTGCTATAGGAAACTGAAACAAAATTTTGTCATAGAACTTACACATTCACGATACTTGTCCTTGACAAATATCATGTTCATAATCACAATAGAAACTAAACTTGACGACGAGAAATTTTATCGATGTTTGCCCTACGAGAGATATCCTCAGTTAAGTTGACGATCGTTACCATAGTAGGTATTACATAGACTCTTCTATGGAAATTATTATTGCATTAATAAGAAATATATTTTTTTGTAAAGATGACTGATTCTACCACAAACTGCAGTGTCTCGTAAGATCTTTATCATAAAAGGTTACAAAACACGAAGAGTTTGTTTTCTAAATCGCTTTCTTTACAATACAGACTATTGAGTTTAGTGTTTTAAATTCACAAAAAGTAAATTCAAAATCTTGATTGATAAGATGAATATCTATCAAGATAGTATGCATTCTGTTCATAGTCAATCAAGTTATTGCCCAGATCATTCTGTATTAGTAGTAGAAGCTATTTCATAACTTAAATTCTTTTCTTATATTCATTGTTCGACCTGGGAGTATTGAGCTCTGTTTGCCTTTCGAATTACTATAGAAAAAATTGGATGATATGAAAAACATCAATGATTTCTATCAAATATAAGATTGTTAAAAATGTTTATATATACATAATTTTCTGATTTCTCATGTACAAACTATGCTTATGATACTCGAAAGAATTTTTTTTGTTTCCGTTTTTACTAATGAAATATTTAAGAAACTTAATTAGAAAATTCTTTAATTAAATAGTTGAACGTACCTAATTCTGATAATTGATATAAACATTCTAAACTATGTACTAAAATAAGTATATCAGGTATATGTATAAGACTTTTAACAATAATATCAACATAATCGACCAAATAAATTCCATTATCATTTCCAGCACGAGCTAAATTAGTTATAATTTCTAATGCACGAATTATCTTAAAACGATCTTGTTGTTGCTCTTGATCATCATCACCATTTAACATAAAATTTAATAATTGTCGAACTAATAAACCTTCATCGTTACTTATCATACGTAAATGCATGTAAAGAGCTAAATTAGTCCATATATCATATGCATATTTTTGTAGTTCAATTTTATTTTCACAATATGATATTAATAGTAAAAATATGTATGTTAATGATAATGTTGATTGTAGTGTATCAAGTAGAAAAAGTACATTTGTACGATCGAATGAAAGATTACGGATAATCATTAATATTTGTTCAATACGAAAATCTCGTTCATGTTGATTTTCATTCGAATAAAGATTAAAATTTTTATATAGATCATGTTTGCTATTGTCAATATCAATATCCAATAATAATTTGAGTATTTTTGGCGAACAGGATTGTATCCAAAATAGATCCATGCTATAATCGATGTGTTTCAACCATAGATTATCATGTAAAATTTTTAAGCAATTATCATGAACTGTTGTGTCCGATGATATGAACAATCCGACATGTCGGAAAAGTAAATCTAATAAACGTGGACATTTATATAAATGGAACGATTTTGAATGATGGGATGATGATGATAGAAGTAATAATGTATTTAATGTAAATGTTAACTCATTCGGAAAACCACACAATAAAGCTAACTCTAATTTTTCATATTCGTTTCGATGTACAAAATCATTAAAGAGACCATATTGAATACGTAATGAATCTAGAGAGGAAAACATCGGTGTACAAAGTAAGTAATCGAAGACATATCATCGAGGAAAGTAATCTCAACAAATATATAGTAAATTCTTGTTGAACGTTTTTTTAACGAAAATTACGCGTCAATTTTAATGAAATAGAATCGAGCTAAGTTTGACTCATTCGAATTTGATCTCTAGTCATTAATATTGATAAACCAACGGGTAATAAGAAAATCACATGTGAAACTTATTACGCACATTTAACACTAGTCATACATTTGATGATCGAGGAGAGCATATATATATATATTTATAACACGTAAAAATTGCTAATATCGTATAGAACTTCTTATCATAATCAGAAATAATTATAGAACTGAAATAATTTCCATAATCCTTGCAATTGACTATGCATGAAGGTCGTTGAGACAGAAAAACCGAAGTGCTTCGAACCGTATTAAAGTTGTTCATCGAAGAATCCGTAGTGTATGCTTTGCTGATCGAGGTTTCGAAAGTGGCGTATACAAAATAATAGATCATACATTGGATAGATAATAAACTTCTCGATCTTTTTTAGTTGGAATCCGAAAATTTATGAGCTAACAAAAATTCTTTCGAGTGACACAGCACAAAGGATAAACTTACTACGGAGCTCAACATAGACCGATCACATGTATCGAAATGTTCATCATGGGTTTTCATTCGATTTCAGCAAAGTTCTATTTTTAGTTATTTTTTTCCATTTTCCAACACTAGTTTAGCACATAAAACAATAGATATATCCTCCGTATAATTGAGAAGTGACTACCTGTGTAATGTCAGTCGATCAGCTAATTACTAATGTTATCAAAACATGTTTCTATAGAGTGAAGAAGGGCAAATTTGAGTGCATTATCATAACTTCCTCTCTTTTCATTTTTAATTCTGATTGTGATTCGGTATATCAGGATACACAATTCATTAGAAATAATAGAATAGAACTGAATATTTGCCGCCTACTTGTGCCACTTACTAAATATTTTCCATAAAATTATGCAATGGGATTTATTTCAACATACATAAATTCTTCGAATTCTATAATACATGATCTATGAGCAAATCATTTGTGTCACTTAATCATTATTCAATAGAACATTACTCGAAAAATATGTACATATCGATAATGCAGTCTTTGTTTGTAATTGATGTCTAAGTTATTGTCACGCATAACTGACGATATGTTATCGATGAGATTCGAGTCCGTGATGTTCAATCTCGACTTCTCGTCATAGCTTAAAAATTTTGATCAAAGTAAAACCTAGTAGATGTATGAATTCAAACTCTATTCTTTTCTAATAGAAATCATTAGGTAAATGATATTAGCGATATTGTTTACAACGTATTCGACTATGCCTTACCAGAAACAATATGTTGCATATAATTATATGATTGTGGTACACGTTGCAATTGTGAGACTGTACGTTTTTTTGAATCTTCATTTTCATCATCACGTGAATCAATATTTTCACCATTGTTTATTTTTTCAAACGCGTACAAATATCTAATTGAAATTAAAACTTCGATATAAAAATGAGTTATGTTACTGTGTTTATACCTTATGTAAATATTTTTTAAAGCTTGTGTACCATTCAGACATGATGAATCAATAGAAAAACTATGAGCAATAGTAGGCCATAGTTGACGATCATTGACTTTATCCCAACCACCATGATTCACAACTGTGTTATAGAGTAAATGTAAATCAATAACTTGTCCAGCTATTGTTGGTAAAGAACGAAATGCTGTTCTAGAGGGAAAAAAAGGTATAAAATAATTCATGAATTTTAGTGCTTCGTTTTCAATGAATGATTCTTACTGACGACCACGATGAAAGTCTCGAAGACGTTTAACAAATTCTTCATATGGAGTCAGTGATACTGAAGGAATCGAAGAGATTTGGGATGAATTATTAGTGATTAGATCTGAATTTGTTGGATAAAAATTCGTGTTTGCCAGTGTTGATGATTGTACAAGAAATATTGGTGATGATTGAATATGATTTGTTGTTGATGTTTTACATAAGACTGGACGAGGTTGAATTGGTAGATACGCTGTCATTATTATTTTCAATTTAATAAAGTCTATCTTTTTTCAACAGAAGAAGACAATAAATATACGAGATTAATTTAATATTTCTAAACAATACAAAAACTACCAGTCTCACTATTTTGTGTGTCTCGTGTAAAAGAGACCTTCGTTTTTCAACAAGGATCGACTACTCTTTTCTTCATGTCAATGGGGAAATGATTTGATTGGATAGCACTAATAACAATGAAAAATATGAATAATAGATGGCAGCATCGGCTTCTGCATATCAATGGTCAGATGAAAGATGTGGATATTTTTCTACGAATAAATAAGTTCATCGTATAGTTTATCTTCTTGTCACTGTGAAATAAAAATGAGAAGAAGGTCATTATATTTCTGTCTCTGTATTTTCAGTCAGCAGTTGCAGAATTCTTACTAAGCAGAATTCAGAATTCTGTACTCATATAAATCTTCTTACGAGGCAACTAACCTATAAACTTTAAATTCTAGTTAGAATTTTACAGAATTCTATTCTATCGACAAACAGTGATCTAGTGTACGAATTGAAAGATTGCCTTCTGCTAAGTGAACAGAATTCTGTTTTGTATGATGCTGGTTCCCTACTACTATACTAAAAATGTTATACAATACGACTTTTGTTATCTTCTTAATTTTCGTTCGTTCTGTTAGACGTTCCGTTAGTGTATACCCACGGAAAAAAATTCGCTAAAAAATGCGGTTAAATAAGTATTTCAAAACCGCGGTTTGGAACGGTATTTCGAAACGCGGGAGTCAGACTGTTTATTCGTCTTTTCAAAAACAGTGAAAACCGCATTAACGGTCTGACTCCCGCGTTTTTTGGAAACGCTAAATACCAGGATTTCTTGACACCGCGGTAAAGAGGTTTTTTTTTAAGATGTGCTCAAACTGTGAAAAAAATTAACCAAAATTATTTGCACTTTCATAGTATTGCTTACTAACTTCTTGGTACAGGTAATTTCTATAGGAATCTATCATTGTTGCTCGTTTTTCACTTTGTCGGCTAGGAAGCAATCTAATTATATATACTTTCTTTAATTTTCGCCGAGGCTGGATTCGAACACTAGTTTTTCACATATACTTCTACTCCTCCAAATTCGTATATGATTATACAAACCACTCGATCATATTAGTGCACACAAATCTATCAGCGAATCTGCCTTATAAGCTGATCGAGCAAGGGGAAACTAATTGTGATTTAAAAAAAAATTTTTAATCGATTGATTACAATCAATGATATTGGAAAATCAACAAAAACATTAAAAAAGTCACAGAAATCAGAAAAAAAATTAAATCTGGAAAATCAGAAAAAAAAGATTAAATCAGGAAAATCAGAAAATAAATTAAATCAGGAAAATCAAACGACTCTTGCTTAAGCTGTTTCACCCAACCTTGATTTAAATTTTGAACAACAAGGATACAAAACTTTATCCCGTTGATCGAATCATTGATTTTTTGTTTGATTATTTAATTTTACAATTAATAAAGAATAAAAAAAATCAACTGTTCCCGGCTTCACTGGTAGGATTTTGCATTTGCACTGATTCCCTCTCAAATGAGATTCTCTTTACGAAAACAAAATTCTTAAAGACAATTAAACGACATACTCTCCTGGCCCAGAAACTCAATATGCAGTCTTTTTTCTTAATTGTACATTTCATTTCGATGTCAAATTTTATTTTAAAAAAATCTTTGCTTTCGCAAAATGCATTTCACATAAGAGGTACTCATTCATGACTACACTTAAAACGAAATTAACACTATTTCATGCGATCTGAAACTGCAATGTTGGATGCAACAGTTAAAATTACGATAATCTCCGTGTAGAACAATCCAGACTAACCGCGTTTCCCAATACCACGTTTACAAAGTTGTTCACTGCGGTTGTGGGTAACCGAGTCCAACCGTGTTTTCGAATAACGCGGTATTCGTTTAGGAAACTGCGTTTAATTTAAAACGTAGCGAGAAAAACCGCGGTTAACTGCATTTTTTTCAGTGACACTGCGATTTTCTAGGAAAAACCGCGGTTAAGTAAAAATAACAGCGGTTGACCGCGGTTTTTCCCTTAAAATTTTTCCGTGGGTACTTCCCAGGTCGACGATTACGGACTTCGTATACGGCTGTAAGCGACCGTATACGCTCCCCACACGAGCGTAAACGGTCGTATTTTAGCGTTTTACATGGTCCAGTATTACGGTCGTATACCGCCGTATCGTATACGGGCAAATACGATCGCATACGGAGAAATACGGTGGAAAACGGAAACCGTTTACGGATTTTGTATAAGAGGACCGTAAACGATCGTTTTTCTCTCCGTATATCGTCGTATTTCCCCGTATACGACACGGAGATATACGATCGTAATACTGGACCATGTATTTTGTCGTATTCTTCCGTATACGGTCGTTTACGGCCGTGCTTGTTCGACCTGGGTTCACTCCTCATCTATATTTTCGTTATTCTCCATGTGGTAGAACAATTTTTGCTAGTTTTATAACATCTCTATGATAATTCTTATCCTTTTCCCAATAAAGTCAAAAAAAAGTAATGTTTCTTGAAATTAAAGTTTCGATAACTCCCGCAGCGACGATTTGACAAAACAAAAAAAAATATTCATATACATATACATATAAATAGCTATAAATATACGTATATCTATTCGCTTTGAGCGGCGGGTACATCAATACATATCCTCATGTACACAACATCGTCACATCGGTCATACTGTTTTGAATTCTTCAGTGGAATTCCTTCTGTTTCTGAGCGATAGCAGTCTAGTTTACACATCGAAAGATTCCGTCTGCTGAGTAAATAGAATTCTGTTTAAACTTCTCCTTGGGTCTTTGAGTTCTTTAGCAGAATTCTTTCTCCTTCTTGCTGACAGTTGTCGAGTTTATCTATCGAAAGTTTTTCTTCTGCTAAGTGAACAAACATACAGAATTCTCATTCTTTATCCGTTTAAACCGAAAATCTTTGATCAAAATAATGATGAAAAATCGCTTAGCCTAAAGCGCCCAAAATTCTGTTTTACGCCCGTTCCAACGTTGAAATTTTGAAAATGAATAACGCCCCAAATATTTGTATTGAAAAATTGTCAAATCATTCATTTTCGAAGCAATAAATCTGTTATTAGTGATCGTTCAAAGCGTGACTATAAAAGTGTGTCGAACAACCGTACGAAATTAAGGCATTCTGATAGTTCCCACAAGTGTGAGAAAATAGCGCGTGTAAACGGGCAGAAAGCCAGGTTTCCAAGCGTTTACACACCTCGAAATATTGAATGAAAAAACTGATCACGTTCATGCTGAAAATTTCAAATTCTCTGGCGTTTACACGACCACTTTTTCTACAAGCATTTAAACACACAGAAAAGCTATTTTACGGTGTTAACGCGAGTGCTTGAGAACGTTTGTCTGCTTGGAGTTGGTGGGGGTGGGTTTGAGGCTTGAATTGGATAGATAGTGGTGTCGGTGATACAGGAGAACACATACCAACATCCATATCGCACATCCACCGTGTCTACACTAGGTAAACTAGCGTTGAACTATACACAGGATCGATCGAAAATTTAATTTAGATTGGATGCATGTTTCAGAGGTGCATTGCCCAGGGTGAAACTGTTCAATAGGATCCTACCGGAAGTTTTCGGAATCCTCGTTATTGGATTCCGATAGGAATTTGTCGGGTGTTGGAGTGTCGGAATAACTACAGTCCCTGTAGGGATACCAGTATTCCGATTCTTTCCAAAGAATTCCTATCAGATCCGATGGTTTCCCGATGAGATCGAATGGGTTCCCCCACTCGGATCTATCGTCCTGGGTAACTTCATTACATCAATCGAGAAAGAACTT
>OENT01000472.1:0-110558 GCA_900239685.1 Rotaria macrura | reverse complement strand
GGATTTTGTATATTCATACCATAAGCTATCAAACGAAATACTATATTTCAAAATCTAAAATTTACCTCCGGACGGCTTGGTCTATAGCCTGGCGATATCTCTCTTAAGTCTTATGATAGTTCTACTATTCAGGATGAAAGCTGCACAAAAGCATGTCCATCAATGATAGCTCATTGAAATTACTAGATTATATTTCTTCGAATACATACGTCGAGTTCTGTTTTTTCCTTTTCGGTCACTTTCTTTAAGTATGCATTGTTTATGGGTTTCTTTTTCTCATGCGTATGGCATTGATGATGGGGCACCCAATTCGATTGGATTATCATTTGTTTCCAGTCGAAATTCGACTTTTATTAGGAAAATAGCCGTAAAAAAAACTAATAAAAAATCATATTTTCTCACTTTTAAAAATTCTGTATGTATCTTCTCAATACACAATTCGTTTTCCTGCATCATACCTTCTTCTTTCACTCCTACTTTTCCTTTTCTTGTTATCTCTGCTCTTTGCACACGTAAATAAAAAATTAAAATAAAAAATAATCAAATAAAAGCGTTTACAAGAAAACTTTAGTAAATAGACTGAAATGTTAAAATAATGGATACAAGATTCAATTTAACTACGCATGGTCCGAAACCGAATGATATAAATATCAGCAAAGTACATTTGATAATCACTAACGATGAAATAACTGCTTTCAAAAACTCAATTAATGCGAAATAATTGAAACTTATACTAATTACAAGAAAAAAAGTGGATACGATAAATAAAAATTTGAGTACAATTCTTCGTTTTATAGAAAATGCTCAATAAATATTTCTATGAAATTTTTAAGACACGTTTGTATAACCGAATCAGACATGCAAATGACATGTATGTGGTCCTATGAAAATAAATCTTAAAAAATCAGGATTTCCAATCAAAAGCAAGAAAATCAGGACACCATAAAAAATGAAGGAAGAGATTAGGAAAGTAGTGTCACTGCGAGACCTGAATCGATGAATTTTTAATTCTGAATGTATTGACAAAAAACGTGTATATTATAGAGCATAGACAGAGAAATATGGGCTACATTGAACTGCATCAATTGATAAATGATTATTGAAATGTAGTTCGTTAGAAAAAGCGTACAAATTTGGAATGAATATTGTCAGATTTCCAGCAATTAGCTTTTCACAAATTTGTACGATTATTGTAATAGACCGTATTGTTAAAAGAATAAATCGATGGATCAAAACAATGTGCGATACGCATAGTTGTACTTATAAGAACTTTCCAGCGTATGTTTAAATTACGTGGATATCTCCTTGATGTTGCTCCGTCGAGCATTAGTTGCGAACACTATTTGTGAGATACCAATAGACGAAAAAATAGATAGAAAAAGAAATTATTCTACAATCATTGTCATAGACATTCTGAAGAGACTTCGCTAAAACACACACGTGGCAAGTCTAATGATAAATCGAAAACAGAAAAGTTGGAATAATTTCAAATTAATCAAACAAAACGTTTTCGATCGTAAGGTGAATTGCACATCTCAAAATCCTTGTATCTGTCTATGGAATGAAATGCGTTGCAAATCAAAGAATATTTTAATCGATACATCGTTTAAAATTAAAGACACACACATCTTACATCTTAAGTCCCGAAGAAAATGTCTTTGGTGGATTGTTTTTATTTCTAATATATTAGTAGTGTTTTTTTAATTATTTACTCCTGACGTTATAAAATAGTTCACATATTTTTCAAGAATAAAACTATTTCCATGTCACAATCAAATAATTAAAAACGAAGTTAGGAAGACACCTGACTTAAAATTTAAGTATCAAAATAGGTCTTCTGATCAGTGAGATTAAATTTTTCATTACTAATAGTTATATGCATAGTTCTTAGTACTATTCGATCACATCAAATAATCATGCTGTAAGTGTTGATTGCAGCTAGCTGCATAAAATTAATTCCAACGATTAGTTGAAATATCGACTTAAAAGTAAAATTCTAACATAGTTTTACTACTAAAATCTGATAGGAGTTTTATGAAACATGTATATGTTCATATCTCATCTAAAAAATCAGCTTTTCCAATGTTGACAGTTTTTTAAGTAATTATCACTTTGCATAGATTATGATTTCAAGGAATTCAATCTTGTCTGTATGATTGTATATAAAAAATGGAATACCAACCGATAACTAATTCTGAATGATTGATCATTATGGTTACTTTCTCTTTCAATTTTATACCTAAGTAAAATGTTTGTCATATCGTTATAACATTATATCTGGGATATAGCTGCAAAATGATTATTTCATAAACTGTTAGAGTGTATTAACAAGTAAATTCAGAACGATCAAACCATTGACCATGTCTAATTTCACCCAGGAAATAAAATAATCATGTTGATCTTAATATGGATTCAAGAATGATATCATTTTATCACATGTCTGTTTCAAACTATACATACCTGAACTCTCTGATTACTTACGATTCTTTCTAATTCTTCGCTCAGACTGTGTGCGTGTAAGCAAATATACGGATTAAAATGATCCCTTCAGTTTTAAGGATCGAATTCACTTTATTGATAGAAAAAAAACCCTTTTTGAAACGATACTCTCAATTTACAATAATCGAATATCATTTGCTTCACTCGTTTACCTTCTTGAAAATAAAATAGTTGATACTATCAATTAAACAGTACGGCTTATTGGTAGCAGTTTCATTTATTTTTTCAACATCAGCACCAATATTGACTAATAAAAATTGAGTACCACTAGGGATAAGTCCAATTTGAGACTTAAAATGGAAAGATGATTGATCTTTGTTTGATTCTAGAATGTATTAAAACTAACCTATTAACACGAAAACAACGATTTCTTCAATCATTACCTAGTCGAACTGAATCAATATCGACATTTTTATCAGTAGTGTAGTCAATTTCAATGTAAGCTCGATCGTTTTCATTTATTGATACACAAAAAGAAAATAAGCTGATAGATTATACCAAGCTTGTTCACTATCAATCAACAGTGAGAAACGTTGAATATGAACGTTTTGTTCTGCTCGACTATTCCAAGTACATTGGAAATAACAATGACCATCAGCCGGAATGATCGAGGGATTTGTCTCATTTGCAGTATTACTCGTTGTCACATCATGGAAGCCAAAAACTGTTTTCCATGGCGCTTCTGCTGTCATACACTACAAAAAGTTGAAGCATAAGAATATAGTTTATTGTATGTAGAAGATTTCTATCATGAAGCACTACTCATATCATCATCAGCGTAATATAATCGAATCAACTTAAAGCTATGTCTAGAAATATTGTCAGTTTTACCATCAACCTCTTTGCTCTCAAAATTAGATGTTAATGCACAATGATGATAAGTAACAGTACACCCGATTTGTAAATGTTTGTTTTTTGAGTTTTTGCATGTTTTACTTAAACAACCAACTGTTAATAGTATCAGAATCTTTTTCTTTTCTCAAGTAGTATGCTTTTTATTGAAGTTGAAAAGTTACTTCGCAAAAATTGAACTATCTATACTATACGAAAATAATCCATTTACAACATGTAGTCTTATGAAACTTTCATTTTATTGGCCGATGCCCAAATAGAAAAAATCGATGCCATTAAATATTCTAACAATACTCGTAGACAATTATATTAATGATGAAAAAATTACTATGACCAATTGAAAAATTTCTATTACTTTTATAAGATCTCAAAAAGGAACATAATTCAGTCAAAAATCGCCTTCACACACTAAATTTCTATTTCATTTTTAAGATCTTTGATGCTTTATCAGCTGAGTTTCTCAGTTTGAAAGTTTTAAATGATAGTATTCTATTTTCAGAAGAACAGATCTTACAAGAAGTGCAAGAATATGAACAGGTACTAATATGATTGACCGCTTACCAGTATTTCAGGCACTACCATCTTGAATCAATTGAGAAGAGTCAATGATACTAAATGAACCATTTGGAAATCGAGTATTGATAAAAATGGGAAAAGCTCCATCATTCGAATTCATCAATTTTTCAACATCAAGATCACTTCTAATTAAATCTGCATTCGTAAAATCGACTGTTCCCAACATAGAATTTCGAATTTTAGTTCGAGCAAGTACTGCTCCCGAGAAATTAACATTTTGCATGTTATTGTCAACGAAAATGGCCTCAGTTAGATTTGTATTGATAAATTTTCCAGAGAATAAAATCGAATTTTGAAATGTCGCTCTGATCATTGACGCTCCATTAAAATCTGCATCTCTCAATTGACAATCATCAAATGCAATATTTAAACCAAGAATATTGGCTAGATAAACATTCTTAAGCTGACATTGAAATGTCATGGAATGATTAAATTGAATTCCAGTGAGATCACCATTATCAAGAACAACAATTTCTTCAGTTGAGTATTTATCATTACGAATCAATTCGTTTTCGTAAAGAAAAAGAATTATCTCACGTTTGCGTTCAACGTCGAGTTGTCGAAGACTAGTCAATGTTTTCACATGAATCACTTTCAAATAACTGGGATCCGATCGATTGAAATTAACATCAAGAAGTATCTTAGCTATGCCATCGATATAAGAATCGTAGACTGTCTGTTTTCGTAATTCGCTGGTTTGTGTTTCATCATGTTCACGATTAACACGAGCAATCGAATCTTGTTGTAAGGAGAAGATAATTGTGAAAATAACCAAGAAGACAGGTACAAGAGCAGAAACAATGAGCTTCATCCAATTGAAGCATGATTTGTGCTTCGAAGACGTATGCTCATCTTCTACGATTGAGGATAGCGATTCCACTGGCTCCAATCTAGATTCTACGTGCATCGCTTAGAAGCAAACGAATCTTTTCTACTTATTCACTGATCAAGTGTAACACGTATAAAAGGCACTTTATAGAGGATTATATGTTGTTGATAAGAAGAAATATAGTCATTCATTCTTCGATCAGTTTAGAAACAACGAGGAATTTAAGATATTTTATGCCCTATACGAGCAGATTATTCTTTTTATTTTATTTCATCACATTCAAGTATATTTGCTAGTTAACTCAGTAGACAATGAAAGATCGTATAATTCAAGTACATCACACACAGGTACCTTCATGTAAAATATCATGAACACTGTTTTGTCATTACTAATCAAGTATATTCTAGATAATGGCTGTTATTCTCAGTTTATATTTAAAGAACTGAGTCTCATACTATATTTTTCATCTGTGATCTCAAATTTGAGTAGAGAACATGGAACTAAAAATTAAATTCAATCAAAAGGTGATGCTTCAAATTGACTATCATTCACTCAAAATTCCAATCCTTGATGATTGTACTCGTATCAACCCTATCTTAGGATAGATACCGGTTAGGAGTAGCATTGAATAGGTTGCATGATAACTTGGGTTCGTGTGAAAATGTTCGTCTTTCGTTCATCTGTATCCCGATCTTGAGATCAGTATTGATCTACAGCAGTCAGATCAGACGATGGACTTGCACGAGTCATCTCTGACTTTCCCTAATTTTTAATAGTTAAAGAAATTTTCTTGAATCATTGTTATCAATCAGTGTTAAAGAACATACCTAGGCAGTTACTACCATGCTTGCGGCTTACTTTAAAAACTGTTACACGTTCAGTTTTAGCGCGTTTTCTTACATACTATAACTGTTGATCTCGTAATAGTTTGTCATGTTCATGATTGATGTGATTGTGGATGCATCTATAGAAAAACGACTTACACCCATCCAAATCATTTGTTTTCCGTACGGCACGTAAATAATTTTGCAAAATTTTATTCTAATATTGTTTCTAATGAACTTACTAGTGGGTGTTTTATAGGCTCCATACAACTGCGACGTGTTAATATTTTTCAGATGGTGAACAAGAAAATGGTTCTTATCCACTTCCTTCAAAAGGACCTATCCATTGTTGGGCGATGATGATAGAATCGAATTGATATGTAGAATATCTGCTAGCAACACAGATTTATACTACCCTATAGTCATTTGTACAGAAGATCGAATAATGATAATCGTATTGATAAGTAATTATATTAGCTTGAGAATAAACCATCTGCTCGTAACTTGGTCCTTTTTGTCGTTTTTCTACTTAAAAACCGTCACAATCACAACGATGCGACGTATATATTTTATATTATTCCTGTTTTTTGGTACGTTTTGTTCCGTGTCTTTAATCGATCCCAGTTGTAAAGGTAAATTAAATACGAATGAGATTATACACCAAGAACCACGTCTTATTGAATCCGTGGCAAACGGAAAACGTTTTGTTGTTGGGCAAAATTATGATAAGATAAATATTGTTCATGTCTATGGTGGTACACCTTATGATATGGGATATGCATTTGGAAAGTTGATGAGTGACGATCTCAAAGAACTTGTTCCAGAATATTTTGCTTATTTAGAAAATATGATCGAAGATTTAATTCAACAACTACCACCGGTAAAGAAAGATACTTTGTCGTTTCTTTTTTTTATTTAATCATATCAATATACATTTTTATTTCTATAGATTGTTGCAAAATGGCTGGCTGAATTAGGTTTACGCGGTGCTCTCGATCTCAACTATGATATTACTCGTAAATATACGCCACCTTGGTATGATGAAGAACTTCAAGGTCTTGCTGCTGGTAGTGGCATATCATATAAGGATATTCGTCGACTTAATCTACTTCCAGAATTAATTAAAGCTGCATGCAGCGTACTAGGAGCTTGGGGTGAATCAACCGTATCATCAACATTACTTCATCTTCGTTCATTAGATTGGGACGAAAAAGCTCCCATTGCTAAGCATTCAACAGTCACTGTCTATCATCCAAATGCATCATATACAGGCTATGTTGATCATTTTCATGATTATTATAAGCAGAAGTACACGACATCACATACTTTTGCTAATTTTGGTTACGCTGGTCTTATTGGATCGATCGGAGCTTACAGTGAAGTTTCAGTTGGTTTAGGGCAAAAAGTTTGGATTACCAAAGAACAAGATATAACTTCACGTTATGGTAATCCATGGACCTACGTTCTACGAGATGTAGTTCAATTTTCAAATTCACTGGATACTGCTTTGACTATGCTTATCAATACACAACGAACTTGTTCAGTTCATCTTGGTCTTGGAGAATTCCATCGAAATACTTTTATTGATAATGACAGTAGTATTGGATTTCTCGGTATTGAATATAGTGCGAAAGAATTCAATGTCTATTCGTGGAATGATATGTACGATACACCAAGTCATCCAATACTGAAAAATGTTGTCTACTGGGATCCGCATCCACAACCATCGGATAATCCATGTTTTTCTAGTTTGCTAATCGATCACTATGGTCATATTGATGCGGCGACTATTATTAGAAATATAACTAGTTTATTAGAAACAGGCAATACATTAAATTTAATTCTTGATTACGATGAAAATGCAGTGTATCTTGCCTATAGTGCACCTGATGATCCTCAAGGTCCAATAGAAGCTTTCAATCGAGTTCATACTCGAATAGATATGGCGAAATTGTTTGCTGAATCTGCGCCGAAGATGGAAGATTACAAATGACGTTTTCTTTTCTTTCTATTGCTGTACCTTTTGCTAATTAAACATATTTTTCGATATAATCACGAATTCCATCAGTATATTTAGAAATAAGTGCTTTTTGAGGATTATAAAGATAATCATATTCTAATATATTTGATAAAAATGTAACAAGTTAAGAAAGAGTATGATTAGAATGGCTAAGTATTTATTTCATTGATGATAGTGCTGATGCAGAATACATACATGCTTTTTAAAAATTTGAGATACCTGCGAGTGCTTATATCGGTCAGATGGTGTGGATGTATTTGTTCACCAGAAAGAAACAGGAGCAACTAACTCCTCATCTAAGAAACAGATACAACCAATCTTGTGCTATATTAGCCAACAAATCACTAATTGATGTATTTAATTGTTTGTGATACTGTTTATCTATTTCGCAGTTCTCTTGATCTTAATTCTAGTTGTAACACATCTCTCATTGTTCACTTTCGATTTCAGGTAGGGGTATTTCACGGAAAAAATACACAACCGATCACGTAAAATTTACAGTTCAACAGTTTTTAGATGATCTAGTCATTTCTTTTTTTTTCTTGTATTACTAATATTAATTGAGCAGCTTCGTTTTTGTGAAAATATCAGGTCCGTCTTTGGTTTCGTCATCAAGATTTACACGATTCTAAATTGAAAATCTATCAATCGAAAGAACTTACAAATACAGTAAAAATGGATGAATGATTTTCTTCAAAACAATAAAAAGGAATGCATGGTGCTAATAAAACAATATAATTTCATTCTTACTATTTTCCTCTACTCAAAATTCAGAAGGTCACGACATTTTGTTCTATTTAATAACACTCTAATCCAACATTGGGATAAAAAGGATCATATCCTTTACTATAGATAGTCAAAAGTGATGTTTTTCTTATCGCGGTTTATCCTTGTTGTTGTATTCAATGGTACTGTGAGCAATGATTCTAGCTGCCCAAGACGAAAATTTATTGAAGAATCTTTCAATAAAGTTCATATTCCAGATGCAGTAATTGTTGTCGGCAATGCCACTGATGTCCTCTACGAACAAGCTATTGGTTATCAGTCTCTATCGTCGATAGCAGTCCTATGGACGTAGACAAGTCAGTTTTTATTCTTGCCTCTATCTCAATAACATTCATAGGTGTTGCTGTTATGCAACGCGTCGAAAGAGAACTTGTTGATCTCGATAGAGATGTTAATCAATATTTGTCAGAACCAAACGAATGGATTTTTCATCCACAATATCCTTCTCAGCCAATAACGTTACGAAAACTGCTGTCTCATACAGCTTCAATAGCTGTCAATAATCAGTCAGTACGCACATATTTACAACCGGATGATGGTGCATTTACTCAAACAATTCTGATTGACATGTACTTGACATACTCAAATCCGAACACATCGAATTGGTCACCAAAACTACCGGGTAGCATAGTATTTTATTCAAATGAAGGTTCATCCTTAGCGGCACTTGTAGTTGAACCTGTAACAAAAATGCCTTATGATCCATATGTTAAAGAAAATAGGTTGAAAGCATTGAACCTAGACATTAGCAAAGTAGGCTATCGCCTGAGTGATATTGAAAACAGAGTTGAACTTGTTCAGCATTATACCTATGCATTTAATGAGTCCTTTTTTCCGGCATGGAATCAAATAATGCCACAAATGAATATAACACTGACTTCGGTGACATATCCTTATCCTTACGATGTAGCAGCGAATCAACTCACTATGCATTTGTTTAGGAAGATTTTTCTACATGGTTGCACATTCCATTTTTCAGTTTCAATACTTATCCATTTGGTCTTATTCGTATGTTTATCAGTAATGAATCATCATTACTGACTCCTCAAAGTGTTACTGAAATGCGTACAATAGTGGGTGGAAGTATTCTGCTTTACTATATTGAAGATTCAAAGAATAATTCTGTGGGAATACGTCAATCATTTAATTTCAGACTTGGTTGCCATTGGCAATCGATGAGTCATGGTCATCGGTACATCAGACATGGTGGTGGATTGCCAGGCACGACTCATTTGATACTTGTTGATGAGACGAACACTATTGGTGTGATTGTTCTTTCTACTGGAGATACGTTTCTATCAATTGATTTGTTGAAGGCAGTATATCAGACAATTTTAGATATTTACATTAGACTCTTTCAATGTTTCGCCACTAGTATTGACAATGTAATCTTGAAACACTAGAAGCTTTTCTTTAAACCATTGACTTTGTTACGTGTTTTCTTACATATTTTTGCCTATAATGACTCACGTTTTCTCTAAAATGCTTACATGAATTATAACCAAGTAAGATTTCATGAGACTCGATTCACTTGAGTCTTGACTAAAAAGAATAGAAAGTACATACATCGGTCTCTTATTTACTAGATAAAAACGACACGGACACACGTTCCATGCTAAGCGAAATAAACACTCATGTCAACCTCTCTCAACCCATGCTACAACTGAATGCTGTTTTGGAACGAGTTTCTATCACATAGCAGTATTCTTCATTTGAATGCTGCGCTGGAAAAGCAGCAGCATAAAATCTGATTGTCTTGATCAGGCGATCGAGTCACACCGACAACCACATTCAATTCTGTCTCACTTGTTTATGATTCAAAATTTTTTGAAAACTCGTATCTCTATCGCACTGTTCATTGTAAGAGTGAAAGTGAAAATTCGCTATGATTGTTCGTGATACCAAGCTTCATCTAGTCTGTTGTAACTTAATAGGGTGACTATCGATAAAGATTTTCAGTTGCATAATTGTACGTAGTTGAAGTAGCTGTAAATTAAATTCTAATCTTGACCGGCAATTTTTAATAAAGAGAAAAAGTAGTCATACAGTCTACCATAAATCCGATACAAAGAAATATAGAAGAAATATCAGTTATATTGAAAATGAAAGACAACAAAGCATCATTTGAGCCGTTCATTGTAAGTAATTCCTGATATCCATAAAACCCGAGTTTTCAAAAACTCAAGTGACCACAGTTTCGATTCAGATTTCATCGAATTTCCGAAGAAAACTGCTGCCATCTGATTGATACACTTCGACCTAGGTGACAGCTTCACAACCGATCGTTACATAGCCTATGAAGATTAGTATTTCGTGCATTTTCAACCATACTATTCTAAAAAGTGATTGTTTCTTTCCCAAGATATCGAGATATTAATGAGAAAAAGTTCATTCTTTCGACAGCATCATTCATTGATTAGTGGCTCTCATCGATCAAACAAAATGCTCAGTTATTTAAATAGTTCTTCAAATGTCCAATATCTTCAAGCATTAATTTGACAATTAAGCTTATCTATTATGGTTATCCATAAAAATCGAATTCTAATAGGTGATTTCCAGATTTCTAAAACATGATGTAATAATCTTTATAATAAAATTCAGTTCTTATCTTGAAAATTTTGGTTTGAGTCATACAATTGATCGTTATGAAATTAAATAACAATATGGCTCATCAGACATTCTCTTGTTTCTTTGTTAATATTTCACAACCGAATGGATTGATTTGTATTTCATTTTATGCAGCTCTTGATATTCCCTTCCAAAAATGATTGATTATCATGGAATCAATTCGTTTCTATATATTTTAAGTAGAAAAAATCGTTGAAAAATAAAAGAAATTCCAATATTGAATCGAACTTGTCTTCTATTTAGAATATTATTCTTTGTCAGCATTCAATGTCAGTGTATTGCATAAATTATTGCATGGTTCAATAGAGTTATTACAGAATCTATTACGAACAATAGGATGAAACGACAGAATATAATCTTATTTTAAAATTCTATCAGATTGATTCAGACACGTGTTTAGTTCGTGACAAGATGCATGAAAAATCTTCTGTCTCCCAGTATGTTATGCTAAATTCTCAATTTTTTCCATAGAAGAAAACAAAAAACTGTCGAACATTTTTGAGCGTGTAGTCTCATAAATTTTCTTATTCTATTCAATACAATCGACGATTAAACATAGGAATAGGAAAAAAATGGCATGACAGTGCTATTAAGGCTAATTAATAAAACAGAATTATTAAAAAAGAAATAATTATACGAAAATACTCATTGTCTTTAATAATGTATTTGACAATAGACATTCTAATTAGTGGATACAAAATCATCCATAAACGAGGATAATACACAAAAATATTTTTTACACTTGATCAAATCAATGATGATCACGACATGAAAACAATGTGTTTTATTCATGTGCCTCAACGAAATAGAGTAATAATACAAGTGCAAGTATCGTTTCATTCAGCAATATGCCATTCAATAGTTAACAAAACATATATCTAAACATAGTGCTAATGTTTCTAATACTCAATAATATTTTGACTTGATGCCCAAGTTTCAGACAGTTGTGCTATAGGCATAGTCGTCATACACCCTCTACGACAATGTAATGATAGACATATTGATTGATGCCATTTAGAAATTAGTATAATACTGCTGATGAGTCAGTACCGTTCTAAAGTAATATCACGATACAGATGTGAATCTTTGCATCGAGTTATGTATAAACTAGTGAAAGCAAACTTGATTCAGTAGTTCTTAAATGCAAGATTTTTGATGACGTATGAGTATCTTTTCAATTAGTATATTTTTTTTGCATGTGATTCAAATTTCAAAACAATCGTCATACTTGTAATTATAAAAAGTTTTTAAGGGAACTTTTTCAGATCTGAACTCTATTCATAGGATTCTAATATTACAATACAGTCAGTTCTCAGTAAGTAAGCAACAGAACGCAATTGATTTGTTTACTGAATCTCTCGTAATGGCTAATCAGTGTCTTCGATCACTTCGGCTTCAACTTCAGTCAACTATTAATTTTCAGTGCACTCTTTGATAATTGTCTTCTTATTGGTTACCCTATGACTACCAATGATATCCCTATTGCAATTGTTGCTGTTGTGATGCCGTGTTCCGTTAATTCCATGTCGATATAAATAACCTTTTTCACTAATAACTTACTCTCTTTCTTTTACAAATATCACTTCATAGCTAAAAGTGCATCTATGCCTGAGTACAAACTATATTATTTTAATGGTCGTGGTCGAGCGGAAGTGTCTCGTTTAATTTTTACAGTTGCGGGTCAGAAATACGAAGATCTTCGTTATGAGAATGAAGAATGAAGAATGGGCATCACATAAAACTGAAATGCCTTTGGGTCAAATGCCTGTTCTCGAGTTCGACGGTGTAAAATTACCACAATCATTGTCGATTGCTCGTTTTCTCGCTAAACAATTTCAACTAGCTGGCAAAGACAATTTGGAACAGGCCAAAGTCGATGCTGTCGCTAATACAATTAATGACCTGATTGCACGATTTGTATCAGCTCGTTGGACATCTGATGAAGCCAACAGAGAAGAACTCATAAAAAAGTTTTTTACTGATGAATTACCCAAACATCTACAAAATCTTGATATTTTACGTAAATTATATGGAAATGATGGTCCATTCTTTGTTGGGAATCAATTAACATGGGCTGATCTATTATTGTATGATGTTGGAGAGACTTTTATTGGAATGAATGCAACTTGTTTAGATAATTACGATTGGTTAAAACAAAATCTTGCAGAAGTTGCAAAACAACCGAATATTGCAGAATATCTCAAAAATCGAAAAGAAACACCATTTGAAAGAGCAATACTGCGCAATAAATCAAGCTGAGAAACATTCTTTCGAAATATTTATATTTTTCTTTACATCAAAATATTCTAAAAATAGATAATTCAAACAAAGATTTAATGAATATTGTTTTTTTTTCGTATTACTTGTGTGAATTCTTTTCGATTATCAATGTATGTTCATATTGATGTTTGTCGTTTTATTTATTTTTCGAATGCAGATAACACTGCTCGATTAGAAGAAATCCATTTAGAACAACAACAGATATTTTTCATTGGTTATATTATCTTTATTGTGATATGCACATGAGTAGAATGAATATCTAAACTAGCATCCATCCGCAGACATCTTCTAATTTTGAGATTGTTTCTCATTCAATCTGAATACTACTAGAGTTGACTCATTATCGAAGGTATTAATAAGATAAAATGTTAATACACAAGGTTTCTTTTTTCTTATTGCATTGTTAATAGCACAATTTCTAGAGAACATAACATATTTCTTTATTGGAGATGAAAAACATGTGAATCATAAATGTTCACACGTTACTTCTAGTGCACAAACAAAACGATAGTCTGTTAATGAGTGTAATATAAATCTATTTGAAGGACAAATCAAGTCTATGTTGAATGAGTGAATTTTAAGTAATTGATGTGAAGATGAAACCCAATGAAAATAAATGCTATAGCGATTTATTTATTCTGGATTAATCCTCAGTGCATGTTACGTAGATAAGTAATCTTTGGTCTGTACTCATTTTCTTTTTTACACAGATAGATTTTTGAAATTTCCATTCTCAATCATCAACAGAATCGTTTGCATGTAAACACAGATGAAAATTGACGAATTTGCTGATGTATATCGACGTCACGAACTTGAAAGAGTTGCGATGAATCACGATGCATTCATGTCAAGGCTACAATCACCAGGCAACATGTGACGCACTTTGAAATTGCTTTTGTGTTATTTTTTTATTGTTGACAATAGATGAATAATACTGTTGATTGCACTCTCCGTGAAAAGAATAGCTGTATTTCGTCGTAGTAATGTTTGAATTGATAAAAATATATAAAAGGTAACACATTTTTGTGAAAATTTAACTCCTATTTGAATAAAATAAACGAAATGCCTGTAAAGAAATCGACACCTGCTAAAGGTGGTGCTTCATCAACCAAAACACCACCTACCAAGCCTACTAATTCATCAAAAAAAGTCGATGAAGTCAAGAAAACGAATGTGGCCGCAGCAGCCGCAGTTGATCAGCCACAGGCGAAAATTGTCAAACAAGTCAAATTGAAAGAAGTTATTCCGAAGGAGATGGGAAAATTAGAAAACTTGAAACAGTGGCCAATTATAATGGATGAAGTTGGTAAGTAAATGATGTATTCGTTGCTTGGAATAAATGGCATATCATCTGTCATATTATACATAGTAAAAAAAGAAAAAAGATTCATTTACTAAATTGAATGTAGTCTTACGTTTAAACTTCTATTGAATGATTTTTGTACTTTTTCAAAAAGAGTAACATTCAACAACTATAAGTAGAAACAATCAATATTAAATTAACCATCTGTTAATTCCTATTCGTTTCTTTACATTTTTCTGCATGTAAATTTTTGTGAGATGAAAATATCTGTTAAGATCTAACGTTCGTTATTCCTAAAAAATCTTCGATTAACATTCTAAGAGTACAGTTTATTTGTCTTTGTTACGATAATTGACAAATCTAAAAACAGATGTACACAATTCATTAAGTTTCGTATATCGATTATGTTTCAAGTCGCATAAACTTGAAAGTAATCATCATCGTTACATGAAAAAGTATCCTAATACATGATGAAGTTCTTGTTTGAAACAAAACTTATTAATTTCAATCAAACAATTACGATTTTATATGAGTTGGAAATTTAGCTCATGTTCTTAGAATTATTTGATGAGATTAAGGTACAGATCATTTGAGCATTAGTATCATGAGCAGCAGCTTTGTAGAGTTCATCGGGATCTACGAAAATTGCTCACGACGAAAGTTGCGCACGAAGTATTAAACGTTATCAAATATATATAACGAACAAAAAGAAAAAAATATTATTGACTTTATTTTATTGTTTTAAATCATAAATTCAAACATAGGGTGAATGTGGTCCCAGTAGTAGTGAATTGAACAACAGTAGACACGACTGAATAATGTACAGAACAATCAGTTCTTATAGTTTGTAGTCTTCTCTGTTCTTTTATAGATAACATTTTCGTTCTAAAAATTAGCTTAACTTAATTGCGTCAAAGTATCAAGTGGATCAGTTATTGATTGATCAAAATTCGTTAGTCATTTGACAGGATAATTATCTCTACCTATTATACATCTCTCACCATAATTCATATTCAATTTCGATTAGAAATGTTCGAATATTTCCCTGTATCTTTTGTTGGTTTGACTATTTTCTACCACGACATTAAAGTTTAATATTTCGTTAGCATCTTTCCGTGCGCAACTTTCGACGTGCGCAATTTCCGGGGTCCCAGTTCATCATACAACACCTTCGGAAGGATTCCCCTATCGATACATATGAGTAGCATTCATGTTCTTCAGTGATTTCCTTTATCGTAATGAAATTCAGATTCTATATCCATCAATCATCACATTTCAATGGGAATGACAGATAAAGTTTATGCTCGTCAATGAATGGTGATTTTGTTTTCAATTCTAGGCAATTTAAAGACTTTCTATCGCATGAATGAAATAGTAGTTGATTTCAATACTGCTCTTACTGTACAACGTATTAGAGTTGCTCTTCAAAGTGCTTTCTTCGGACTTACTTTCAATCCTGACGGATCTATTAATGATCACCGTCAGTACAGTGTTCCGAATAATGTCAATCGATTGGTAACCATCATTATGGAAGATAATCCTATTGAGAAATGTGTGGAAGAACTAAAAAACGTGTGCGCTCAATTACATCCCGATCTATTCGATACGGTGTTCGGAAAAGCCGATGTCAAAGAATCAGGACGTGATAATCTCGATCGTCTCTTTGTCATGACTCAAACACCTGACGAAATACGTCAATGTGACTACTATCAATTTGGAGCTAAAAGTCGAAGTGAAGTACCTTTCATATGCGTATGGATCACGCAATTAAACGAAATACCAACAGCTTATGAGAATCTTTTTGGTCCAAGATTTAAAGTGAATTACGACTGAAATACTATTCAGAGTGCAAACAGAATTATTAAATAAGATAACTTCAAGAGGCAATCATTTTTTAGTTGATTTGTATCTTAAAAGTATTTTTCGTGCTAAAATAAAAGTGTTCGAGAATGATTACTTGTTAGCTACGTTATACAGAGAATATCGAAACGTTGAAAAGAAGGGACACCTGATTTTTCCTCCGCGTTCAATGAAAGAATAATTTAATTGAATATTGATTTGAAGAAAAAAACTCAATTTATAACCTTCAACACTTCGACGACTGGATGTCCTCTACTATTATGGAACAATGAAAAAATTAATTTTAATATTTGAAGAGCATGTACGGTGTGCACTTCTATCAGTAACAATTTTCATTTTCAATCATCTAGTAATTCAAGTTTCTTATCTGTTTCATCAAAGTTAGAATGAAAATAATTCTTGATAATATAATGTATGAGGGGTTCTTAGGGCGCTTCTTCAAACTGCTACGTAAAAGGGACATATTCGTCACGTTTCTGGACTCTAATCATTCTGTGTTGTGTTGACAAATTTCGTTTGATACTTGGTTTAATTGTGAAGGAATATGCAAGGATTGAAAGCTGATCGTGCCCTACTTTTGATGCTATGTTACTGTTATCTTTCGATAGAATTTCTTCACTCCAACTGGAATTTGAAGTAATGGAACTTTGCGATGCATTAGAGTTCCCCTCAAGGGGGTATGTCATAACTTATCTTTACAAAAAAACCAGGTAAGCATCACTACATCAGATTCATCTTAACCTATAGAAAAACGTGATGGGTGGCAGTATGCAGCCTTATCCCTCAGCATTAAAATGGCGCTTCTTGTGAAAGTCACATGTTGATCTCGAAACGTTTCCCACGGGTACTCAGCGTTTGTTACATTGGACCTGGGTAATGCCATATTTCCCATAATGTATCATGGTGAAAAGTGGCCTTTAAAGGGCACCGTGTAACGCATCGTAATCGATCAACATACAGTACGTTTGCGATACGCATAAAATACTGTCCGTATTTCAGCACCAGAGAATACGGTTAAATATTAACTACAATGAGACGGGATATTGCCTGGAATAATACGCTTTGACAGTATTTATGAGCTGTTTTCTGATCGTAAACGACATCGTTTTGATTGACTTGGATATGCCCATAATTATGTTCATGCCCCCTTATCTTTCTAAAGGTTTTAATTGATGCTAAAAAGATAAAACTACAACAACTATCTTATATATAGGTATCATTTTTTTTATCTAATGTTCATTTGTTACTTCATGGCTCTCGAATGGAAAATTCCCATTTTAAATCTACTATATCGATTCATCGATAAAAAATTAGAAAAGAAAACTATTCGTTTAAGTATCATTACCAGTAAGGATCGATAGTGTTTTTTCTCATTTCTGATCTTTGTATCAATAGTTCATTTTAGATGAACATCACTTATTACATAATAGCAAAATCAATCCAGTGAGCTTGTACATACGAATTTGGAACTGATAAGAAACTTCGCCATATTTAACAAGTCAATTTTATCTATTAGCTTTCTTGTTGTTACCAGAAATTTTTCTTGTTGTATTATGATATCCCTGTCTATACTATATTACAAAATAAGATACAATATTGCGTAAATAATTGAAATTTGTTTGAAACATAAGAAGCCTTGTATAACAAGAAATATAATCATTGAAAAGAAGCAATAATATCAAAGATAAAATCTTTTATTCGATCATTAAATATTTATTTGTCCAGTCAATTTTTTTCTACTTACTTCCAAAGCAGATAAAAGTAATACTCAAACTGATTGTACATTTGTACAAAGCAGTGTGATTGTTTTGGGATTAGTAGTTAACTAATTGTTTTGTACGTCTTAAACTCGTTGATGCAAATCAAGTTATTGTGCGAGTCTCAGTCAGCATATTTTCATCAGTAAACATTTTACACAAGAAAGGAAGAAAGAATCTCATGGAGAGACGAACTCTGGCTGTTACTATTATTACTTTTAATTCGAATTTTTTTCGACAGTTTTCATCTGGTTTAGTGTTATCGCTTTTATTGATTTTGGTATAAAAGTGATCGGACTTTGTTTTGTTTGAATGAATACCTCTTGTAATTTATCTTAAACGCATTTTTGTGGTGTGATAGATCTTACTGAGGCCATGCATCTGAAAACTCATTAGTAGTCATGAATGTAAATATGCCTGTAACAGAAGCAGATACCACTAGTGATCGACTTTTTAGTATGTGTGTGTGTGTAAAAGAATTTACATATATCTAATAAATCCTTGAACTGGAATCATTTCAACTGACTATCGATCTGCATGATGAGATAAGTCATTTTTCAGTCATACGATCATCGATATTTCTGCCGTGTTATTAAACGACTAGCATCATATTATTATAGAGCAAAGGGAACAAATTCGTATAAGAATTTCATTCAAGTGGTTGGGTATGGAGTCTGAAGATTGAAGCTTCGCTAAAATCATATTCATATTCACAACCACCAAGATGAAATGATTCATCGTTACATCTTCGGTGATTTTCATGTTATCTGATTTCGACAAAATCGCTGCAGACTATTCACAATTTTTTTCACTATTCAACAAATGCATCTAACGGTGTCGAAAGGTCGGCAGGATGATGAAGATTATTTATGAAATTTAACTTCTATACGTAAAGTTTTCTTTTCCTTTATGGTCGTCTCATACTTCAAATAGGTTATCAATGATAGTTTTCAATTGCTGTCACCAGTAGATATCTCTGTCAAGTAGATTATATGTTTCCTTTTTTTTCTTTCAAACTCCACCGAATCGATTTTGAACGATCTTCCCGGACGAATCAGTACTTCTTCTTCATCGGGATAGGCGGATAGCGAACTGATATCTCGGTTCAAAGTACGATACGATTGCCGATTTTCAGCACGAAAGATGAATAGAGCATTACCAAATTGTTCAGCTTTACTTCGATTACGACTGCACGATGTAAATGCTTGAAACGATCGTCTTGAATCAGAACTTTGAGATACACGTTGATATTCGGCAATAGTTTGGTCACTCAATTGCGCACCACGATACACTGTGGTATTGGTTCGCTCATTGAGATCTTCATATGAGATGTAATAGTCGAGAACGAATGCAAAAGGACCCAACGTATCGATTTTATTCATCCAAATCTGTTCATGATTTCGATCGCCAATGAGACGCATCGTATGATTGAGAACTTTATATAGGAATGATTCAAGCGAATACAAATACACACAGCGTTGACCGATTTCTCTCTTTGATTTGTCTTTCACTTCAGCTAATTTTTCCACTAACCATTTCGCTTCGCTATGTTTACCAGCCAATTTACCTTCGAATAAAATGCCTGACATCATTTTTTGGACAATATCCTGTCTCTGTCTTTCCCAATCGAGAATCGATTTAAGATTCATCGATTTTATAGCATGTTCAATAAATATTTTTCTTAATCCAACTAATTCATGAAAGGACTTTTGTGATGCGATAGGATCTTGCATGAAACGTGCTTCTCTTAATGTTTGTTCTTCATTTTTCATTTCAACGCGTTTTATTGGACGTTGATTGGCTTTATTATCGTTGCTAATTTGTAAATGTTCTTCAAGATTAATGTAATAATTATCAAGCATAACAAGCGAATTCGTCTTAGTCACATATGATTCTTCGATTATAGCGTTTTCAATATCTGAATATTGGGTCCATTCAGTTGGTTCAGTCTTGGAAAACGGGTCCGAATTTGATTTCCAAAACCATCGTACTCGAGTTGGCGATCGTTTTGATTCAGTCATATCTAGCAATGATCTTCTAAAAAGAATAACATGAGTTTTTAATCGATCAATGGAATCTCTATAGAGCAACTTCGTGTATCGACTGATTTTATTGAAAGAAAGCTTATTTGAAAACTTACATTTTTCTTTGATTCATACTTGAACGAGTTGCCTTCTTTAGTTTAGACAACTTGAGTTCATGAATATACAGTGGAACTAATGCATCCAGTAGAAAATAAGTGATAATCGATCTCCTTTGCGTTGCTAGGCAAGGCTTCATGTCAAGTTTCATAGAGATATATATGAGAATCTACTACGAACCGAACTCCTCATCATACAATATTCATTACAAACCACATAATAGATCAACACTTGTAAAGTAAAGACGATTCCAGCCAAGATAGGACAATATTTCGAAAAGGGTTTAAATGGTTTCTCATTGTGTTAGAAACTATAAAAATTGGTGAAAAATCAAAATCTTTCATCTATCTGATTCTGACTCAATGTTAAGCCAATGATTTATTTTTATGATTTCCTCAGTTAGATGTTAACGTTGCTAACGCAATGTTAGCAAAAAGAAACAATATGAATGAGCTTGTCGCATGTTTTGTGTACATTGAATTTTTTTTCTTCGACTATCAAAAAAAAACACTGAGGCGTAAAAGTCAATGCAAATTCTTCTTGTTGATTCAAACAGTAAAAAATATTTAAGAGTGAATAAATATTTGTTTTTCAATTGCTTATTTCAGCATGCCCGACATGAATGCGTTCTGCAGTTCGATCAGTACTGAGATTGAATAGAAATATGGAGCTATTCCGTTTGATTTAACTGACGCAAATCAGATCAAATTCAAATGTAGATGCTGACAAATCGAAAAGAATCGATATTTTCTCATGTGTTCAATCCTAGATACTGAATAATCAATGACTGATTCGTCAGACGCAGTATACTTCGATACAATCATCTGATCGGAACTTTGTTTTATTGTAGTTACAAATCAAATCAAATATTTATAGTTTAGATTCTCTGAGACAATCAAGAGAACACGACATACACTCCATCATCGTAACATTTGAGTGGAAACAAAGATCGATGCTTATACGCATCTCATTTACTACTTTCGCATCTAGAAATGTAAACAAATTCAAGTTTTCTTAATGACTATATGAACACGTACACTATCAAGTATTTACATTTATTTCACATTAACACTGACAATATTCAGCTCACACATATATACTAATATCCTGAAATCTATGTCTTTCAGAATTTCTGAGTTTAATTAGTGCTTTGTTTAAAAAAACTCGGTGAACATGATTGTTTGATTTTTTCATATATAAGCTTGCATAACTATGATTTTCCAAACTTTTCTGAAAATTTATGTTTCTATCTATTTGTCTGGTCGATAAAATTCAGAGGAAAACAATTCAAACTCCAAGGCAAAAAACCGATGTGATAATAAGCACTGATGAAACTCTAATGATAATCAAATGTACGTAAACTAATTATCATGGTCGAATCTATATTGAAAGCAAATAATGATTAGACGGGTTTTTGTTGATCATTCTTATGGTGGCGTCTGATCTGACGAGGGTATATATTATTACCGTGGACTTAGATGATGTCTTGTGATTAAACTCTTTGAGTTGCTGGATGTTCCTCATTTTCATGAATATTTCAATTGTCTATTGATGAAGTACAACAATATCAAGTGTAGGTTCCTGGTGTAGTTGAGTTTCATTTTTTTTCAATTCTATTTGCATGCTATCTTCATCAGTTTCTTAATTTACAGTCAACGTATTGACTTTGATGTGTTATCTATGCCAGTCAGAAGTTGATTTTGGCAGTCATATTCTTCCCTGTTGATGATGAACTTTAGCTCTTGTGGTCGACGATGCGAATCAACATAGAAGACGATCATCTTACATGAAAAGCTGTGGATCTTCTTATTGGTTCACTAGATGATGAGTATAGCACTTGAGAAAACTATTAGATAAAGAATAACATACGATATGATAATTCTAATAAATCCTAGAGGAGTGTTAATAACACTCCAGCGAATAACAATCCCATTTAATCAATCATAGTAGCATGTCTAGTTCTGACTCCCGCCACAATTTGGGGAGGCATTAAAAGAAAATAATCATACAGCTTCAAATCTACAGTCTCGATCAGAAGTTTCATTTCGAAAGCTCAAACTTAGACTCATCCAACACGAAGTTAATCAAGGGCTCACTTTTTACAGTTCTTAATCTAGACCTTATGTGAAATTCCACATTTTCATAATTGAAAATGTTCAGAGTACAGAATAGTGATAGATGGTAGTCAGCAATGTCGAACGAATGTTTCAATGGACTAAAGTTTTCAAATACAATTCAATGGATATCTGTTTATTTGTATTGCACGTCACTATAGAGCTGTTGGCTTGATGTCTGTAGGAAATGTCGAATATCTTCATTATGAAGTTTTTTTTCTTTTGCTATCAACAAGAACTGATTGACAGGATCCAACTCCGATGCGTGTATATGAGCAAGAAGACCTATTGAAAAACAAACATGTCGTTTCAATGTAGCTCTCTTCAGAATTGTTCCATTCGAGGTGAAAAAGAATTGAGAAGATAATAAGACAAATGTTAGGATCCACCGTGAAAACAAAGAAACTACTCTAGTTGAAGTTCTTTTAGAAAACAAAATGCAGGGGCAATGTAGATACGCGAAATAGCCTCTTTTTATACTTATAGTAGCGTCTATTTTTTCTCGTTCTTGAAAAAAATGACTTGTTGTTGTGTAAATAATACTTGTCAATATCTCTACAAGGAAGTTATCGGTATTTCAATGAATCATCTTAGTAATCGATTGACTTGATCTGTTCGTGTTAGACTCGAAATTTCTCATAATATTCTCTTGAATAGAAATGTGAACTTTTTTCGAATCTTGTATGAAAACAATACATTTGATTGACGAAGTTGGCAATAGAGTATTTTGCATCGTTCACTTCAAATTCGTGTAGGTTCATAATAGATGAAAGATTTTTCTTTTGTTTTTTAACACACACACACACACTAACACTCTTATAAATAATGACATTCTTTCGACAGAATCAAAAAATCACACACTCACACAAACATATATATGTATGTACATAAAATTGCTTCTGTATCTTTCTTGTTTCTCATGAATTAATATGATGATAATTCTAAACTAATAGACACATAAGACCAAGTGAGCAACAAAAATAGGTATGAAATTTTCATTTCATGCATAGAGATATGAGAAAGCGTTAGCAAATATTGCACACAAAAAAAAACAACATATAACAATAATACTGGTGAGATTCTATTTGAAGAAACGTTTATCTAAGAATCGAGAAGACAAGACTTGATTTTTTCAGTCCATGTTTGAGCCTCTTGAGGTGTTGCAGCAATAAAATTATAAATGCGACGATTTGTATGTAACTAAATAGAGAAAGTTGTTTAAAAGAAAGTTCTATTGAGTTTCGATGTTTTTTGTTACTTCAAAAGCAGCACGGCTATCAAAACGTCTCAATGCATTAGGAAACGGACCATTATAAGGAAGAATTTCAACAGCATCCGCCAAGAGAATAACACCTTTTGCTGTTTGATCATCACTACTATCGTAATATCGAAGCTAGAAAAATAAACAAGTAACAATTAATAGTTAAAGATAAAATCTATTATAGACATTCATCAATGGCTTACTTCATGTCTGACTGAATCCAGTACAAACCATCGTTCTTTCCATTGCTTTAATAAATGGCCTCGTTTTCTTAAATAACCTTCATGTGTTCGATGTTGTGGCCCTGAATTATTTCCAGTAACACTTGATGATGAAAATGGATGTGACAATCCATGATGATCATAAACGCCTGAAATATATAACGATGCATGTTCAATAAACTCTCGACTAGATCATCAAAAAGAAAAACAAGATGATTGTTATATCTACAGACAAAATTAGAATCTATGTCTTATCTGATTTTAATAGCCAAGCAGAAGAAACAATTAAAATGTGTGCTTGAAACTCAAAAGATCAGATTTCAATTATAATCTTCTATAGAACCATATGAACGAAGTTTGATCCATTATTAAATGATGATTTTGTCGAAATCTTTCATCAAAACTATTAGCAATCATAATTTTTTTATCATAGGAACATTGTCCAAGTTTGCTTTGTTTAGTAAATTTAAGTAGGGTTTTTTTTTCTCAATTCAAAACAAGTTCACATTTAATCTCAACACTCGCGACAAATTTTTATGAATAATAAATAGATTTCAAGATTTTGTTCTAATCTCAAGCGTAAGTCGATTTATTGAATATGCTTGTTTTATTTTGTATCTTGTTCGTTTCATTCTATTTTCATCCTTGATTCTAATGATTATGAAGTTCGATCGTACAGTGATCTGCTTTTTTAAACAGAAACATACTGATAAGAGAATGATGCTCAGTTGCATCGAATAACTATCAATGATTCTCTGCTAAAGGAATGTGTTATAGATTCACGCTGAGAAATTGATTTTAATTCTTGACCTGAATGATCATCCAAAACCACACTGATAAGAAGGACGACTGCAACGTCTGGACTCCTCAGCAGGATATGAAAGTAGAAAATGTCATTTTCATTGTGACTTCCCTACAAGATAATCAATGTGGTACTTTCAATGGTGTAAAATAGAATTTACTATCAGTACTCATACTGTGACATAGAGGAATCATTGTTCAAGAGACTTTACATATGTTTTCTTCATGATGTTTAAGAAAGTTGTGGTCTTTATTTTCAATAAATACATTTTGTCATATGAAACTTACTTCATTTGAATCTTTCATGGCTATTAGAATCAGATAATATGTATGTCTATTTGGTTAGTAAGAAAATATACATTGTATATTGATCTATATTCTAAGTCAGCTATGACTTTTACCCGCTTTCTCCAATAAAACATCGGTAATATCTGGAAATGATGTATGATATTATGATTTATACGTACAACACAAAACAAAGTCACCACGATGAATAAGACTAAAAAAACTCTACCTGTAACACTGCCCGTTTCAAAACGAGTTGAATTTACAACAATTTGAGATTCCGACGATCCACTAACACCAATACGTCTACATGGTTTACATGATGCAATCGGTCGACATTTTTCATGACAAATATTTGAACAATCCCGACATTGAAGTGCTCGTACACCTTCTAGTATGTAGAAATTTTTGTTTGAAAAAAATTGAAGACAACTAAAAACAAATGTCGGTATTCTTATAACGAACCGTTAGGTGATTTGATTAATTCATCGCAAGCATCACAGATCTGTGGTGTTGAAAATTGTTTTAATTCATATGAATGAGAACCATACATAGATGATGTACGTGACGATGATATCGATGATGACAGAGATCGTTGTGGTTGAAGATAATTTTGACGAGAATTCATTCGTTTATATGCTTCATCTTGCATCGATATTCGCTATAAAAATTATTTATTTATAGTAGATATATTTAAATCGAAAATGTAAGAATCTATTCTGTTAGTAAATTAAATGTTTTATTGCAACTACTTTTGAAACCGGTAATAAATATGTAAAGGTGAAATTTATAAAACAAAATAAGAAGAATAACTATTTATAGAAAATATATCTTGTCCAAGTATTTCATAGCATCTAATACATGTTAACTGAAATACAACAAGAAAAGAAAGTATATTCTTACGGCTAGTTTTATTTCTTTCTTTATTGTAATATTGAACCTTGGACGCTATAATTTATAAATTCAAAATGCTACACTAACCAAAATAAATTTGTCATATTTTCATTTTAATCAACTATGACTAACGTAAACATGACAGTGTGATTAGTGATGTGTACTTGTCAATAGTCAACCAATTTAAATTGATCAAGCTGACTCAATCATTATTAAAGATTTTCATGTTCATCAAATTTAGTCTGACTTTTAAAGCTAACTATTCAAAACATGAGCCTTTGTTTTATTGTGTTTAACATTACGTTACATTTGTGAATAACACTCGATTCTTATCAAGCAGACCATAAACAAGAGCATCTGTATTGACTAACAAATAGTCAGATGAATTACTCCAAAATATGAATCTCACTTGATAATAAAACAATTGAGAGAAATGACAATTGACCACATTTTTCTATCATCCTAAAAACCTATTGACCACTAACTAACGAGTTGCGCAGAATGAATGGTATGTTGATTAATTCTTTGATCTGTTCATGACACACAACTGTATTTTCATAATAAAAAACTCCTCGTGAAATTCAGTCGCTACACAACGCTCTTTCAAACTGTGTTTTTAACTGCAATAATACTAGTTAAAATCACAAACAGAGCAAAGACTTGCGAAAAGTCGTACTTTCGAAGATCTCCGGGGTTATCCGAAATTCTAAATACAGGCAGTCATATAGAAAAGAGCTCGAAACTACTCATTGAATGCGGTAATTCTTAGACTAGATCATGTTTAAGGATCGTTTAAAGGTTCGAGTCTATTAAAGAAGGACAACGAAACCACTGTTAGTAGATCAGCACAAGGACAAAAAGAAAAAATTTACAAATCGAGTAACCAACGAAATTTGAAGATAGATCTTGCAGAAGCACAACTGAGAGGGGGGAGGTGGGTGGAGGGGCTCATAATTTAGAGATCACAATCTATTCTAAGCGGTTGTTTTCGATGATCAGTTTCGAAGACGTAAAAAACATACCAATGGTAAACTGAATATGTTTCTGCTCTTATTGACAGAAACTAATAGTCTACAAAAAGTTCAGATTAACTCATTCGGAGTACTGAATTTGGAGCGAACTGGTTTTTTTATTAGTTGAACATAAAATGCTACCGAATCGGATTCTCATCACTAAACTGAAATGCTTGTGTAGGAAAATTCTTCAAGAAATCATGCTTCATAGTTGTTTCGTATGTGAAAAAAGAATGATGAGTATTTATACATGAATGAAAATACACTATGTTTTTCCAGAGAAGTGTATGACTAATCGTTTGAAGAAAAAAGAGATCTGATCCATGAGAAATAGACGAAGTTTTAACGAGATGCTAAGATATCCATTTATACTGGATCACCCGATGACATCTATCTATTGATGACCAGTGATTAGATTACAATTTATGAATAGAAACGTTTTTTCGAATTCTATTTCGATATCAAACACTTTCATTGAAAACTACTGTGAAGAAACAAATCTACTATACACGTACCTGTACTTTTTCTCGTTCAGGTTTTTCAATTTTATCCCAATAGATTTTCCATGATTCACTATTTGTATATTGCAAAGTATTGGACATTTCCTAAACAGAATGAATTCGATTGTTAGTCACGAAAAGAAAACTAAAACTACAATTGACGTACAGATACAATATCATTGAAAAAATCTGGTAAACAAATACTAGTATCATCATAAATAGCTGATATACATTTAGTACGTTGTCTTAATTCGGCATCATTTAAATGTTCGTCATGTTCGGCAAGTGCTATATCAAGATCGTATGGACAACCTGTTTCTAATGTTTCACTAAGATAAAAATCCCATATATCAAGTGAATACATTTTATACGATGGACGTAGAACACAACTATCATTGGATGGCGAATAAAGAAAATTATAGAATCTTGCTGATTCTCTATTAACTTTTGTTATGTAATCCCAAATATTTATTGTATTACAACGATATAAACCTTTGAAAAGAACAAATATGAAAGAATTTATTGAATAATAAATAAAAGGAATTTACCAGTCGTATCATCTGTTAATGAATCACGAGTTGTATCAACATACCAATTTCGATCTTTTTTACGTTCACAATCACAATCGAGCATAAAATTTTTAAAACGATTCGATAAATGATGATAGGCAAGAAAACGAAGATAATATTGATTGAATTCGAATTCACTTGGATATTGATTCCATACCTTGAGAAGTTTTTATCGATTTTATAATCAAATAATCATGATCGAAATATTGAACAATTAGAAAAGGAAAAGTTTTCTTCCCGATGCTTTGATATACTCAATATTTCATTGTATTTGAATCGACTTAAAAAACTATATCTTGTCGTGAGGAGTTCTCATTTTTTCAAACTGTTCTCATAAAACTCGAATGAAGTTAGGTACGTGACTCTGGTTTTATCATTCTAAGTTATTATGTTACATATCTACTACCCGAGCTCCACTAAACATGGAGGAAACTCTTATCTCATCCTTGTGGCAATCATATTGACAATAGAGTTGATCACCGTCAGCACGTATCAACATTAATCTGACAGATTTCTGAATGGTTTGGTGATGGAAAAAGATTTCCGAGCGGCAATGTCCTGTCCTTTTCTTTTTGGAGCACGCACATCCCACATCTCGAAAAATATCGACAGTATACTTTTTCTCAGATCAGTATTTAAAAGATTTACTTCTTACTGAGTCGTTATTGTTTATTCTTATGAAAAAATGCCGTCATGCAAATATGATTTTCTAACAGATGCATATTGCAGTAAACGATTCCAATTGATGAAGATACTATAAAGTCCCTGGCTTATTTATTAATCATTCTTCGACAACGATGAATTACATGTCCATAACGAAATAAGGCAGCAACACATGGAACGATTTTAGGGTGATTTTGTGGAACTCTGACTGTTATCGTCACAAATGTGAAACTTCAACTATGCTCTCGACATAAGTCTTAGAGATACGATAGAATCAATGACTGCTAGTTACGATTGACAGACATTTCCTACAGAATATCATAGATTCGTTTTAGCTTAAATCGAAACATACTTGATGAACAAGATCAAGAAATTGAAGAAAGACAGGTGCAAAACCAGTTTTATTTGTTGCTGTCTGATTTGATCGATGTGAAAAACGATGTCCAAAGGCAAACCATTCGCGTTCAATCAATGTTTGAAATCCTTCAAATGTTCGATAGTATGGATCAAGTAGTAATTCGCTTATTGAAACAAGTTGTGCCGCTGTATCCCAACCATCTTCAACACAAATCATTACTGATGATGCGTGATCTTCAATAAATTGAACGATATATACACAGACCAATAAGATTTTTTGTAACTAAATAATAGAGAAAGAACATGTTTTTAAACAATTCTTTTATTTTTCTCATTCTAAAATTTTTAATTCAATTTTACTTGATAAAGCCATCGGGATTCTTCAAGAAGTTTATAAAATGACATTGAATGCGGAATTGTAGTTGATGACGCGTCAACACCATTGCTATGTGCATGACTATGCGAAATTTGTGCTGCCATACTAGGCACACAAGCACGTGTCATCTTTTTAAAACTTGCTTTTATTTGACTAACATCATGAAATTCAAGTGGAAGAAAACAATAATTTTGAAATTGTTCAAGACGACCAGTCTGAAATAAATTATTTTTACTAAGTAAGATAACACTGATCTTTAGGTTTTTTTATTTTTAATGAGATACTGATCAAAGGTGATAAAATGAAATATGATGAAGAAGAGTTGGCTATGATGCAGATCAAGTAAGACAAAGAATACTTGAACCTCAACACATAGATTGTATTCAGAAGTTTTCTTTTGTCATTTTGGCACATGAAACGATTTTTTAGTTTCTACCTCTGATAATATTGATTACTGATTGTCTCAGAACATGCTTGGAAATAGGGATTTTCTTCGTTAATATCCTTCTTAATTTAGTATCAAGAAATCGATGGCATGGTAAATATAAAACAACACCTGCAAAGTAGACAATGCGAATTGATAGTAGTGAATGTCGCATTGAAGCAATGATCTGTAATCTTCTCAAAACCATATTGATCGCATGCGTCTTGATTCAAGTTATAATTGAGTATAAATTTGAGAGTTATCAGATGTTTTACTTATTTAACAACTCATACTCGAATGTCATCTATCTTACAAAGGCATTGCAATATATTTGTCACAGTTACACTAATTCCTATAGGGCATAGATTGTTAGTTATTTTCTTGATCTGCGAAGTTTCATACAGTAATTCGAGAATCTCTTTAGATATCCAATTAATTTTACTTGATTCTCTGGGTCTATCCCTCTCCCATCCGGGGTAAAAGTCGATTTCAACATCGCTATGTAGTTTGATAGTCTTCATTGTTGATTTTTGAAAGAATTCTGACTTTAAGAAAGTCTGATCACTCCTCATACGAATTACGGACTTTCCTCGAATCTAGTGAAAGGAAAACAGACAAACATCAATCTAAGATCTATCTCTTTATATATTGTTTATAAAATCCGGAACCTAGTACATGCCGATAGTTTGACCTTTACTAGAATAACAACTCGTCAACGATTCCATATTTGGATCTAAAAGTTTACTTTAAGCTTCCAACGTTCGCCCATATATTCCTTGGCAACTGCAAAATGATTCATAGCTCTTAGATGGAAATGAATTTTTGACTTGTGGAAGGGTGACGCTTGGTAAAACACTATGCGAGAAAGAATTCAGCTTTGGACTTAATTAAAAGGTTGCATTAGCAAAGTAGATGTTTTTCCGCTCTGTTCCCTATTCAGTAAAGCTAATGGTTATATATGAGAGAACTTCAAATGTAGCTTAACTCATATGGTAAATTTCATTAAGAATTCAACTAAGACAACGTTCATAGTCACAAGCTGATTTGTGATGAAGTCAAATGTCAATACTTCAAAAAGAAATATGCGAAAAACCTGAGACATTCTTAAATTTCATTAATATTCAGAAATCTATCGAACAGCACTCGAATCTCTGAGCGTAATACAAAATTAGAATATTTCAGTAAACATGGTCTGACACTACCGTAAAAAAGATCCCATGAAACAATCTAAAATACTTTAGCGTTGCAGTTTGAAAGGATGAAATAAACTATGATAAAAACTAGATACAACATGAAATCGAATAAAACAATATGTATATTATTAGTACTATCAGCAATATTCACGAATTCTTATAATAATTTGCGCAAGCATTGTTCTGACAAAATTTTATCGAAAATTAATTTTCATATCAATCGATGCGAAGACTTACGCGATGTTGAGCTCGATCACCGATAATATAAAGCGGTGAACGTTTATGAACTTGTAAAATTGACTCATTGAAATCAATATCAAAATTTGTTGATCCATTACCAGTACCACCACCTGCACTTGTCGTTACTGATGATGTTGTTGGTGAATTCATCGATGTATAACTTGCTGTTTCACTTCGTGGTAATGTCTCAATATTTGAATGAACATTAACACTCGCTAAAAAATATTAGGTAAAAAACAAAGTTATATTATATTTCGTGAATTTCCTCGAATTTGATATGTTCATTCAAAAGCAATAAGCTTATGTAATAAAAAGTAGGATATGAAAGAAAGAAAAAAAACGAAAGCTGATGCAAATAGGTCAATTCATATGTTTGTTTACCAATAGTCAATCGCATATCATCGATTAATGTGGCACTACTCGAACTTTTGAAAATATTCGAAATACGACTTTTATGTTTTAATCGTTTATCATTCGAACTGTTTATGATGTTTTCTAGAGATGAAAGTTTTATATTTCATTCATAGATATATTTTCGAAAAACAAATATATGTTAATAAATATCTCAATAGTGTATCTTTATTCAATTTACTTGTTCGTGGACGATCATAAAGAACTCGCGCTGGTAATAAATTTTGTAAACGATTTGTTGCAGAATGATGTACTGTTTTTCGAACCGATAATGGTGTTATATCTGTTGATTCAGGTTCATCGCCATCACCAAGTTCAGTTGAAAAGGGCATTTTCGTTGGTGTTAATTTAACAATAGCATCAAAATAACGCTCTTGCTCTATGCTTGCATTCGTATCACTCGATGAGCCTAGAGATTTGGTTGTTTTTTTTCATTTACAAATAAAATCTATCGTAAGAGTTCAATTAAACATACTTGAATTCGTTTGTGGACCTTTCACAAGTAGATTAATAAAACCCTTATTACAAAAAGCTGAACCACGAAGTAATAATGACTTGGTACGTGGATTACGCCAGACAATCACAGGAACACTATAGGAAAGAAAAGAATTACATATGAATATTTGAGAAAAATAAACATTTCTATAAAAGAATCTTACCGTTGAAGTTTATGGCATCGGGCTACTTTTTTTAAACTTTCATCAAGAATATCTTTTGGTAATACAAGTACCAATGGATAACTAGAAAGATAAACGAATATTATTTTATCCAGGATATGTATAATAAATTGAGTGAAGAAAGTTTGACATCAATTATTGTTAAATGGATTGAATGACAATTTAGTTTCTTTCGTAAATCATCAGACAAACAAGAGACAAGTGATTTTTCACTCTAGGAAACAGTGACATAGATGAAGATTAGCGAGATCCCGTGCATACTGCATGGATGCTTCTCCTGTAAAGTTTCACATCTGTGCTTTAATAGATTTTAAACTTGTAGTCTTACCCCCTTATAGCCTTATACCATTGTAGCCTATCCTAGAGCCGTCGAAAACATTCTCGATCATGCATAGTGTGTGGTCACTGATAGTTCTAGAAAACTCCAGCAAGTGCCGAAACATTATCAAAGATTATAAAAAGTTCTCGATGGCTTTGTAACATTCTGAAAGAGTCTACATATTTCTATCGCTTCACTAGGAACATAGCAATATCCGGTTCCATCTTCAACTTTTGACTTTTAACCTTGATCTTTATCCCATATGCATGGGTCTCAGTGAAAGTTTGAGAGAAATCTAGAAAATTCCAGAAACCTATAGTCACTGACCCATAAATCTGGAAACTTCTAACAAATTCTAGAATCCTTTGCCTTTAAATTTTCACCTTTCATCCGGTACAGAAAAACACACAGACACTGAACATTATATGTATAATATATAAATTATATTCTCATAGAATGAGCATGCACACAGATTAGCAGAAAAGAATCAACTTGCTTTGCCCTCTGCATCTGCATGAGATAGATCTTTTAATAGGACTATGCACACTTGTAAAAAGAAGGAGCGGCAGAAAAAGATTTCGATAAAAAATCTTCAACTAAGATAGGACACAAGAAAAAGACAATAAAACTAGAGACTCCACAATGTCACATCTAAACAAGGACAAATCTATTTCGACTCTAAATTTTCGATGGATTCTGAATATTTGTTTGTAATGGATGACTTTTTTTCAATTAGAATTATTTTGTTTTCAGTTATTTTAATCAAAACAAAAATTTTCAAAGAGTATCTTTACATTTATGATTGTAAAAAAGAATACTTTTCAAAAAACTCAAACATCAAAAAAGATCGATTGCTTCATTCTACATTCAATGATTTCTACTTAGTTCGTTTTCTTTTCATTTATTATTAAATGACTTTTTCTTCTCATGCGAAAGAAAACAACAATCATCCATTTTCTATTAAGAACTAGAAATGTATGGTATCAACACGTACGTTGACTATTGAACTTTTTTTTTGTCATTAAGAAAACTCGATTGATTTAAAAAATTACCTTCTACAAAAGCCAAAATTTCGATTAATATGTGAAATACGAAAAGCATCATCGCTCGTCAATATAAGAGGACTCGTTGTTGATGTTGTATTCATTCCTGTTGTTGTCGTCATTGTACTGTTATTATTTCCATTGCTTGAATTAACTAATTGTTGTCCACTATTGTTCACATTATTTTCATTTATATTTGATGAAATAGTTAATGATATAGTTGATGTCAATGATGCTACATTCGTTGTACGTATTGTTGAACGTGATGATGGAAATGTTATTGCAATAAGACCTTGTCGAACAAAATCTTTGTAGACGAAACTATCTGTAAAACGTTCAAGACTTTTCGTTTCATTCGATATAGTTGCATAAGTATTGGATTCATCGATTGTATCTGAAAATAATTTGAAAAATGATGAATAAAATTTAAAAAAAATAAGATCGTCTTACTTGATGATCTATCTTCATCCTCATCATCACTATTATTTCCACTGATTCCTTCATCACATTCATGTATTGTTGATGGTGTTGTTATTGTTGAAATACCAGTTGCTGATCGTTCATTATTATGTATAGATATAGATTTAGGCGAACGTGTATTGGTTAGTGTTAAACTACGTCGAACCGGTTCCGGTGTTCGAATCAAAATATTTTGTTGATGTCTCATCGAACCATTGAATGTTTTAAGGCCACCTGTCATAATACCTGTTCCATTCGATTTCAATGACATATTTGGATGTGTTGTTAAATCTTTTGGTGGTATGAGACCTTTCTTTCGTAGAACATTACGCGCATAACGACCATATTTTCTAAACACATGAAAATTGTTAGGTCTGAAAGTAAATAGAACTAGTGGAATGTATTCTGTGAGATTCAAAATTCGATCGTATGTCAGTGTTCACTAGATTTTCAACTGACTGGTTACATGGAAATTTATATTTAATCTATCTGATAAAAATACTCTTTGACACAGAATTTTAAAACATCTACATCATCTTTTTAAAATGATTATTATGACAGAGATCAAATTTATTTACTATTTGCCGTTTGATTTCTCCATTGTTCTTGATTACTATTCAATAATGAGCATGATGACTTTTACAGAGACAATATTGTCAACTAAAGTATTAGTAAGTAAATAGTCATTCTTTATATAAGTAAATCAGTTGTCTGTTTTTTATTTTACGTGACTAACATGATTCAATGTAAATGGCATGGATGAAAGATTTCATCGTATAAAAATTACTCAACAATGACGACAGGCAACAGAGAGAAATATTTTTTCACAATTTTCGATTTCAGTTAACTTCAAACCGTCAATCTCTCTAATTTCCAACTCATTTATAAAATTCCAAGATCATTGATACTATACGAAAGAAACGAGAAATTTTCGTTTTTCAATGACCAACAAAGATTGTTATGACACATAACGCATTATTAAGCAAAATCTCAATTACAACAATAATTATTCGATTCATTGGTATTTATCATGTAAACAAAGTCTCGATAGAAAACATCACAATTAGATACCTATGAACAGAAGTTCTTGTTTATATTACTTCATTGTTTGTCGATTTTCATTGGATTCTACTCACTGAGTTCAGATTGGAAAACAATTGCTTATTAGCAAACGTTACCTTACCATGTGTAAACTTCAATAGCACAAGTCATTAGAGTCCTCGAGTAATGCAAACAACGATATATTTATCAAGTTCGTTCTCTGTTGTGAACTATAGGTATATGTTAGTTTAAAAAAAAAACGTTTTGAAAACGAAAAAAGATATTCATTCATATTATTCAATGTTATCAGATTTTTACTTGAGTGTTCCATCTTTTTGTTTGTTGATAACAGGATTATAATCACTATAGATTGAAAAACAAAATGTTTGAAAAACAGATTCTGGATAACGTTTTTCCACGAGTTTTGTACGAAATTTTTCAATATCATCAACAAGAACTTCATCATCAAAAAAAACTTTAATTAACTAAACAAAAGAAAAACAACGTAATATGATCGATTGATTCTTTTTTTGTTTGAAGAAAAGAAAAAACAAACTTGAAATGTTGCCGATCGTAATTGAATACCATTGTGAAGGCAAATATTTGAATTATCGACACGAAATTGACCAGAAAGTTTCTTTTCACGAATTAAGGATGATATTGGAAATGAACGAACGATCACATAGTCATTTGCAACTAGAAGAAAAGAAATACAAAATTGAGAAAAAACTCTATTCTTAATAAAATAAAACTTTATTCAGTATTGCTAAAAATTTCATTGAAGTTTCTTTTTTTATGTAAACTTTTTTCAAAACACACAACCTACTTGCTGGATTAACTGGACGACCTTTGAAAATCAAACGATAATTAGTCATAATTAAAGCACCTTCAGCTGGTAATAAAGAATTTTGTCCAATAAGAAATTCATCTCTTCCATCGGATAATAGATATGAACGAAGAGCAATTGATTCTTCATGTTCGAATAATTCAGGTATGGTAACAAAACGAGGTAATAATGGTTTAGGCAATGGTGCTACACGTCGTGTTTCACGATAAACTTTTTCAAGAACCTCAATTTGAATTTGAACAGTTTCTATGCAGACAAGAGAGAAAAGAAAATAAGCACATAATGAACTTCTATATATACACTATATAAAAAAAATTATTTAGACACCTTTATTTTCCGCTTCCCTAAAAGTTAGAAAGAAGCTAAAAGGTGATTTTAGTAGAGAAAATTGTTTCTGACAATCTGACTTCTAAGAATAGGACCTCAAGAAAATCAAAAGTCCGGCATTCAACGCACCTCGAACATACACATATAACCTTGTTTAGGCTACATGGAAGGATAAAAACAAGTAATTCTCTACAAAATGAGACGCCTCCAAGGCCTCTACCACAGTTTTTGGTTGAGTTACAGTCATCTTACGGAATGCCTAAAAGTCATGTTTTTAATCATATTGTAAGAAAAAACCATTTTCGGCCTAAAGTTAAGGTGCTGTATCTTAACCGGGAAATATCGTAGAGACTTCGGAGGTGTCTCATTTTGTAGAGAATTATGTGTTCCATCCATCCATGTAGTCTAAACAAGGTTATATGTGCATTTTCGAGGTGCGCTGAATGTAGAACTTTTGGTTTTCTAAAGGTCCCATGCTTAGGAGTCAGATTGTCGGAAGCAGTTTTCTTTACTAGAATCACCTTTTCGATTCTTTCTCGTTTGTAGGGAAGCGAGGGAAAAAAGAAGCCTGTCCGAATAATTATTGTAGCTGCTCCATTTGTATGTTTAAGTTATTCAACTAATCAATATACATACGATAAAGTTTTGTATGAAGACTATTTTTATGTGTTGTATTGACGCCACTTTCATCACAAATTTTATCAACAAATTTTCTAACAGAAGTAAGAACAAGATCTGTCATTTGATCATCATTATTCAAATCAAATCCATTTCCACTATCGTGTGAACCAACAGTGGATGTTTCATCGGCATCTCGTACACTAAATTAAAAGAATTTATTTCATTATAAATCAAAAGAAAACAAACCTAAACAGATTCGTGTAATGGATTGAAAATATTTGAGTCTGTTATTTAATATTGTTTCCCTTTCGAATTCCTCTATCTTTACATTATATATGTTTGCATTTATTTAGTAACTACTATATTTGTAACGAACATAAGTATGATGTATTTTTGCATACAAATAAAATGAAGAAGTGAAAGATAACTTGAAACAAGGTATCTTAATTGACCTAACATCTCTTCTCGATAGTTTACACTGATAAAGTCATAAAAGCTGTTCTTTGAGAGGAAGAAGTTAGTTCATTTTTAAATTTTGTTGAATCTTGGATGTATTTTTTAACAAAATAATCACACATAGTAGTAACTTTATTTTTCTGATATTAGAATCGAACATGAGCAAAATCCATCGAAAGAACAGACTAGTCATTCTAAAGCGATCTATGTTTGGTACACTAACCGCTTTTGGGTGATTAGTAGATTTTCACTATTTCAAATAAAATGTCTCAGTATTTCACGAACTACATCTGAGATGTATGATTCATATAACAGAATAAGATTTTATCGCTTAATATTCAGACGAAACTTTCTTCCCTATGAATACAATTCCTATCGTTGGATCAATCTTAAATGTTTGTTTGATTTTGTTTTCATTTAACTAATTCAATATTAGTTAATAACTCATCAACTAATTCATAGTCAACTGAAAGAATCAATTGAAAATATATTTGATTTTATGTAGAGAATCATATCAATACATTAATTTTTGTGGTAGTAAACTGAATTTTCTCGGTCGAAGAACCTATGAGTGAAGTTTTCCAACTACTTCTATTCGATGGCAATAAATATGAGTCTCAATGGATTTTAGTTCGCATGTAGTTATCGAATCATTATTCAAACAGTTTATACTTTATTCAGACTGTACTATCGTAAAACCTTGCAAAATTTCGATACGAAATCTCTTCTTGATATTAAACATAGAAAATATAAACACCATCTTCATCTCGTATACATTGAAAACTATGTAAACCTATTAAAAATGGAAGAAATAAAACTTGAATTACAAAGGCAACAGTTTGGAAAGGAATGTGAATGCTTAAATATCGATCCTAAAGTGAGCATTTTGCTTGGTTTTTATAGTGTAGTAAAGACTCTGATATTCAAGAAACTATAAAAAGTGAATTCTCGAGCGATGCAAACTAAATTTTTTGATCTGTACGTTGAAAGCAATATTTTATAGTTTACGACTATCGTTGGTTTATTATTTATGTATTTCCGAAAAATAAGAGTTCGACAGATAGACAACATGCCATTTTTTGTTTCCCATTAGGAATAGACGTATGTATCGAGTGCAGTATCTTTTGTTTTTGAAGGCATGGATATTTTTTTCTTCTGACAATCAGTATGAATACACATATGTAAAAGATTTGTTTTTATAGAAAAAAATAAGAAAATTTAAGAATAACTAACTTGAACGGATCATTAGTACTATGATAAAAATCACTTGTGACACTATCTGCATCGCCACTAGTTATATTTGAACTATGATTATATATTGAATGTCGAATATTCGTTGATGATGATATATCCAATGGAAGTTTCATATAAACCATCAATTGAATATAATGTATGGCTAATGCATAAAGTGTTTGTTCTTCAAGATCTTCAATAGAATGTTGTTCTTCTGATGTCTTTTGAGCATAGAGACGCATTTGTTCGGCAGCTATTTCTATAGCCGTTTTTTCATGAATCATCGTTCCATTATGATGAGAAGAATTTTCAACGGATGATTGATTTAATGTCTAAATAAATACGAACAATAATTTAAAACGTGAGACGAAAAATTCAACTAATTACAATTGATCCTTGGTGTGTAACGGTATCTGATGATGATGATGTCGAATGTGTATCGTTTACTGTTGAATTTTCATTATTCGATTGATTCCAATCTTCATGTGATAGATACAAATTTCGTATTTGTAGTTGAACATCCGAATAAAATGACATTTCCCAAAATTGCATATTTGCCCAAACAGCATGACGTTGAATTTCTGTGTATATGAATTGTGTTGCTTCTTCACTCAGTTTCTAGGGGAAATTTAAAATTTAAAATAACTATACTAGTTATTATTTTCATTTTAAATTGTCTACAGCTTTTATTGCATTCGCTTTTACGATACAAACGATACTCTTGAGCTTGACAAATATAAGACTGAGATTTCAGAATTCTATGAAAAATATTCTTGAAAGGTAGATAGAAAATTTAATTTCACAAAAATACGAATGTTTATCATAGAATTAGATTTAGTCATTATACAATGATAGAGATGGACGGATCACGTTCATTGGTAGATAACTAATATTCCAGAAAAGAGATGCATCATGTGAAATCAATAACAACTGTGAAAATGAAACAACTCTTGAAAATTGAGATACAACGAACATCTGTTTGTTCAAAATATTATTTTCATCAACGATGTCTAATCGAAATATTTCTTTTCTTTCAACTCAATATCGGCAACGTGCTTGATAACTATTGAAACATGGTTTTATTTTTTACAAAGATACAATATAAATTGGTATGTTTACGGTCATATTACAATTTATAATTGCCTATAACATGCCATTACGAATGTCTGTGCTTTCTTGTGCACATGCTCTGTGAGAAAGTTATCAGATTATTGAACTTTTAAGTTCATAATTTTTTCCCGATGGCTGACATTGTCTGATCGCTTTGCAATAATGATATGACTATCGATCAATATACTCGAATAGAATCTATTGTTTACATTAGTATCATCACGTAAAATGTGATATGTTAACATTATTATATAATGTTATCAACGACTGACTATCGATTGTTTATGTCTTCTACATCATTTGATTGATAACAGAACTTTTAATCTAATCATGGAAAGTCTTTGTTTGCTTTGTTTCATAATTCAAAATGATAACAAAAGAAGAAAATTTCCATACAAAAAGTTTGACTGAATTCTTAAAATGGTTGGGATTTTACAACGAGATTCTAGTTTGTAAAAAAGTCAAAAAGAAAAGAACATATTCTCAGATCATTGTGATTAATCTATATTAATTTGTTTGTGTATATTATAAACTACAGAAGTCTTGAGCTTTCTTAACCACGATGAACTGTAAAGTCTCTCATCTGATATTGTAAATCATTATTGATTTATTTAATTCATTCTTTTTTTAATAATTCTCATTCGTTTAAAAATCTAAAGAACTAATCAACATACTCGATGAAACGTTGTTGCTAATGTAAGCATCATATAAGCAATACCATGTTCATCAATAGATGAACTCGCCTAAATAGATATTGTATTAATACGTGAGGTTCGTAAAAGAATAAAACATACTTCAAGAGCACAATTGAGCAAATTGGCAATCATTTCAAATTGTTGATTATTTAATCGTGGTTTATTTTGTTTTTTATACGATGCTAATTCATTACATAGGGCAATACGAGCATCTTCATGACTTTTAATTGAATAAAATACAGCACCGCTTGTCTATTAACAAAAGAGATACTGTCTACTTATGAAAAAGAACAAAATAAAATAGTCTGATAAACAACTTTTTTAGCTTCGGCAATTTTATCACTGAAAATATAGCCAACACATTGCTTTAATACTTCCAAACGACGTGCCGATTGTGAAATATCATTTCGTCCATTCAATGCATGTATGGGTGTACCCAATTTTACGACACATGGTTGACTAACCCGAGCTGAATACGGCCTATTGGAAAATTAAATAAACGATTAAGAAACACCAGTATAAAACAACGGTTTATCATGATTAAGAATACGTTGAATTTATAATATGCCTGATCTGAACATGGAGCATGAATATTGTATTCATAGTGCAGGTTACGATTCTGAAAGATAGTACTTATTTCGAAAATGGTAGATGGTTTTCAAGATCATCTGCATTCAATAAACAGCAAGTATGTCTTGCCTGTTTCTCAAACACAATCTTCTATGAATCAAATTATAATCATTTCTGATTCTTCTCTCCACAATCAATCAAATCAAAGTCCTACTCTCAGAAGTACACCATCAATAGAAAATAAACCTATGACAAATGTTATGATTTTTCTTAAGTGAACAATTCTTTCATCGTGCAGATAACTATTTTTCGATATTTCATCAAAATGAAATCTGTCGTGGTAAACTCAACAAAAAAATTCGATTGACAGCAATAGTGTGTAAGATGATAAGTAATATGCAAGTAGCCATATAAGATTATTTTATATTCTCAATATGAAAATATCATCTTTGATCAATATGTACGTATGACCTATAGATAAAGGGCAGTACTAATCGACTAGATGAATTAATATCGATGATATCTTCGATATTTTCATCATAATCAATTGGTATATGAAATGCTAAATATCGATTTTTTTTGTCTAGGTTCACAGTATGTGCATATCTTGCTAATCGCAAGTATTAATACAATCCTCAGGAGTTTTAGAACGAAACAAACCATGCAGTTGTTCTTGTCAATCAGCATTCGATTAACTACATTCTATGGGGACGCATTTCTTCGTCAGGCTTTTGCTTAATACCCTCAAAATTCAATAATTGATTAGTTTGATAAATTACTCGATTGTATATCAACAATGCTTGTCATAAACAATAGAATAAATAATCGACTACGATTCAAGCATTTGTTACCTTCTATATCAAAAAGAAAAATGCTATTCAGTTCGTCCTTAAAAAATCCTATGTGCCATAAATGCGAAATGAAATTATTGCTTAACAATGACTATGCTATTTCTTTAATTTATACCTGCTATTTTGTTGTTTTTTAATTCCTTCCTTAATGGCAGCATTAACTAATTCTTTATCCAAATGCGGAAATTCAGTTAGATTATCTCGCATACAACTAGTTTGAGATGGTTGTGGTACTTTTTGTGTATATGTTTGTTGTGGCGAAGGATTTTCCTACAGAGAAAAAAACATGTATATGCATACATAAGTATGTATTGTTTAGTGAGTGAATTAAACTATATTACATTTAATAGAAGTTGATTGGCTAATTCTTTAATATGTTCGATAATAGCTGATGAGCTATTATTTGTTATTAGATCTTGTTCACGTTTTAATTGATCATAAATCGTCGCATATACTTCATCAAATATATCACATGATCGAAATGGTGGACCACGTTCTTCGATAAATTTATGAAATGACATGGAATCAAGTACACGTAACATAAATTCATCTTTAACTAATCGATGATGACCAAGAAAACTTGCCTAAAATATCGATAGAGAAAAAAAGACAACAATAATTATACATAGAAAAGAAAATAAACATATACATACCTTATGAAATGAAATGACTGGTTTTGGATTAATACGAATAATTAATAAACATGAACGATAACCAGCAAATAATTCAGAAAAAAAACGAATAAATATAGCACGAATTTGTTTATCTCTATTTGATTCATCTTTATATTTTGGATAATCAGCAACAATTGGATTTCCACTATCAAGTTTTAAAGTCATACGTCCATTTAATGGAAAAGCTAAATCAGCTGCATGTATATCAGGTTTGAGAATCTAAATTTAAATTTCATCAATATGTGTTAAAGTGAATAACAAAAACTTCAACTCTCAAATTTGATGTATATATGTTGAACTATAACAATTATTATATGATCAATATTAAAGACTTGCATTATTCAACTTGAGACTTAACGATGTAATCAATAATTATTCTCGTAACGAAAGAATTATCCAGTATGATATCATCTTCTGTTGTTACTCATTCAATCGAGTGTACTTAGATAGGGAAAATAGTTTGAAAGATTCTTGATTATGAATAATGTTCGAATTCGAAGAATTTTCTATTCAAAGAAATCTTTCTTGATGCAAATACAATATCTTATTTTTTGTATGATCAGCATGACTTCAAATGAAAGACATCAGTATAATGACAGTTGTTTACGGAACCGATCGAAATATATCATTGTACGTTAAAAGACCAGTGTTGTAATCTGATTGTGCACTACTGGCAACGTACGATGACCTTAGAAAGTTATGCCGAGATAAAGATATGTAACTGTCAGATGAAACAATAGATCTTTCGTGACTACCGACTTTTTTTTATATGGTGTTTATTCATCATTGTAACGGAAAGCGTTATCTATTTCTAATTGACATAGTACTTAACCAATCTACTGACATGTAACGGTAACATAAAAAAACAAGCTTGCAGTATGGAAATAATCAGTTCCTTTTAAAAATCGATGTATGAAAAATTACGGAGAACAATATAGTTTTTATGATATTAACAAATATGTGAAAATACTCGACATCAACATTGTCTTGTATTCATACAACATGTTAAAACAGAAAAAAGTTATTTTTGCTTATGAAATATGATCAATTTTCGTCTGTATGAAATGTTTCGACAAGAATGTATCTGCTGTTTCAACTGAAAATTTCACGACAGTAATACATTTTTCTATGAAAGGAGAATTCCTTTTTTGTTTGTTTTACAAGGCTAAATACTCTTGTCAAAGTACTGTGCGTAGAACTTGAAGAACAGCATGATAACTCTTTTTTTAGCTATAATACGATGATAGTAAATGTTCATAGGCTGTGCATTTCTAATAGATTTCTTCGTACTATAGAAGAAAAACTGTCTTCGACCTTTTTTTTTCTTCTTTCAAATTGAATCTACTGCTTTACTGTGGCATGTCAATGCTCAAAATATTAGTTGTATATTGCAACTGTCTCACGTCAGATTTCATATTCATTTTGTCATTCTAATAGAGATTATGTAATTTGATTCAAGGTCACTGGATAAGGCTCGCATCGAATCGAAAACTTATCTCATGCTTCAAAGAACTCACAGTTTTGAAGTTGAATCTCTATCGAAAACGTTTTCAACTTGACAATTATTACTATCAGAAACAATCTATGCAGTAAATGAGAGCATTTTCATTAAATATTCTATCAATATCTTCATTCACTAGTTTAACTACATGCATTATATTTCTAATTCAAAAACTAACTTGAAATAATGAGGATAAAATACGATTGAATGGTTTTTCCGGCATAGGAGCTAATTTAACATTTTCCGTTAGATGAACACTTGCACCATCCAAATCAACCCATAAGCCATCGAACTAGATTAAAAATTTTCTAATCAATCAATTGAACAATAAACAGTTAATCGAAATATTTACATTAGCTAATGCTTGTAATTTTTGATCCGAATGAACACCAATTATAAATGGAGTTGGTGCATCGAGTATTTCAATGAGATCGAATGGAAGCACAGGAATAAATGTATAACTAGTAGAAAAATAAAAACAAAATGAACAGATATTAATTGAATAAATATTATCGTCATACCAATATTTAAGCGGAAATAAAAGTGATTCTACTGCTTTACAAGCTTCAGTCAATTTCCAGTAGCTTCTTGAGAAGAATAAAATTTTAATATCTGACAATGCAGCGCAAAATATGGTGACAACATGATCAATGCCTGAAAATAGATTCATCAAGATATATAATAAACAACAACAACAACATTTAAAAAGTCATATTTTACCTAGTTCTTTGAAAAGATTATATACAGATAGACAAGTACAGGGTACTGTGGGACTAGCTGGCGGTTGTATTACTTGTCGATCATCAGCACCGATTGAAAAACGTAGAGCATGTCCACCTATTCATATTCAAAAAAAATACAAGTTATTTTTCTTTCTTTCTTATTCTTATGAACGAACATACCGGCTGGTGGTACATTTACATTTGCAAGAATATTACCAACAAGTGTTTCGATTCGAATATCTGACGAAGGTTCGACGTACATGGTATAAACAATGCCAAGACAATTCTAAATGGGAAAAAAACATTATTATTATTATTATTATTATTATTATTATTATTCTGTGTATTCAACAAATAGAAATTCGCTTTGGCATACTGGAATAGAAATAACATTTAACCAAATACAATCATATAAGTCAAAATACTAACATTTCAACCTAGGCTGAATGTCAGCAAGTTCTAAAATGCAATTTTCTTTTCTTTTACCAACTGCCAATGAGACACAGTAGTTCACTGCAAACAAGAAAATAGTCTCTTTCCAAGTCTATTCTTCTTCTTAATTTGAAGAACTTCTCAAATTTATTCATGAGATCAAAATAATTGTAGATAGAAGATTATATAGAGCATAACTGAATAAAATAGGTATGCAAAAATGACCGAACTAATAATCAATCAACAATGAAATCTTTATCTCTCATTAATTTCGTTTATCATGATGAAAATATAAAATAAGTTCTTTGTTTCGATGATAAAAATTTTCATTGCAGAAATAAATGAGTAGAAAAATAATATCGAAACATTGAGCAAACGTTCTAATGAATATTCGGTAAGAAAAATAAGTTGACAATTATTTAAATGATAACTCGTCTTATTACGAAAAGAAACTGAAATGTAAACATATAATTTGTCTTTATACGTACTCTAAATGCTTCGAAACAATCCAGTTTCGATGTAAGTACCAAACATTTCGGTGCATACATTTGTGTACGAGGTAAAAGAAAAGCTGTATCATCAGCTTCATCAGTACATGCATTAGTTTTGTGTAATAAAATATTTGTTGTTGCCGGTAGAAGTGTTTGATGAAATGTTAAACAAGCACAATAATGTCTTAAACCATCGAGATCGGTTAATATTGATATGAAGAATGTTGGTAATTCATGTTTCGGTGTTAAAATCCAACCTTGTGGTTGACAAAAATGTATTATGCGTGGATTAAATGGACAATCCGGCCAATCTTTATCGGGAAAACGTTGTATTATTTTACCACACGAACGACCACCGCGTTCTTCATCATGATCGTAGCCAACAACAAGAAAATAATCAGCTAGACGTTGCATGATATTAATTGGCAAAACGACAACATCTAAAAAACCAGATTAGTTTCTTTTTCTTGTTTGTCTTAAAATCAATCAATCGAACATATGCTCGATTTATTTCTTCTTTCAGTACGACGTCACCTGTGACCCTTTCTTTTCTTTCGCTTCATATTGATTTGTTCGTAACGAACAAATCATAATCGAGATATACTTCGTAGAGACAAAGAAACAACCATCATGAAATATTTGATTACGACATACGTATATATACCATGTATGCATGCATACATACAATCAAGTCAATTTAAAGTATCAAATCATATTTTAACAAATATAATTTGACAACTAGGTTCAATAAGTATTCAAGTACGTCTTCAGAACAGCAATGCCGACATTGTTTGATGTATTCTATCAATTATAACAATTAGTGTTGAAGTTATTCTCAATGCTTACAAGAATGACGACATGAGTGAAAATTGTTCGATACGTAGTGAATTGTATTGACAATGCATTTTTATGAAATTCAAAAAGAAAATTTCCGTCATCACGATGAATGATAAAAAGGGAATATAAATCAAAAACATCATTAAATGATTGCCATGGATTGAATCATCACTAACGAGTAGAATTATGAAATCGTTTTTGACTATAATCGATAAATTGAATAGAACTCGTAACTATTGAACATATTGTACTTACCATGCTCGTTGGAAATAAGACTGTCGAAGTTTGCTGTTGTCTTCGAGTGCGAAGATAAGAGGATTGTGTTTTTAGAGATATTGATATCGTAGTATTGAGTTAATCAAAAGATCTGAAACTTTGATTATGAAATTATAAGAACGACAATGACTCGTGAGCTGTATTTTGATTGATTGATAAAAATAAGAAGAAGAAAAAGTTCTAACATTTTTTTCTACATTGAAGTTCTTAGTTGTTAAGTTATTCAATCAGATGATCACCTATGATAAGAAGAAAACTAAATACACACAGCCGCTCTAACAACGAAAATAAATGACGAGCTGCTTATTATAAAACAAAAAAAAACAATATGCTTGAGATAAGATTTGTCCATAATCGAAATCTGACAATGATAATGAATCACGTGTCCTACATAGTTTCTTGTTGAGTAGATAATTGATGTATCTACGATTTAGGTGTAGCTATTTTTTTTTCTTTCATGATCATCGATACGTTTCTTGAACCGAGTATGATTCAATTCAATAGACATTTCCACTCTTCATAGTTCACAACGATTTTCATTTTTTAATCACTATGAAATTAAGAAAATCGACTATTGATTTTGTCCATAGAATAAAATCTATTGAAAACGACACGTTGAATGAACGTACCATTGTTAAATAGTCAATGTCGTCATCATTCATCGATTGCTCTCGTTCAAATGCTCATTTGTGAATTGTTTTTAATTGAGCTATTTCTAGTAAGCAATCTTCATACATTCGTTATGATTACAAAGATTTATGATACTGTAAATATACTTCGTCAACATCTATACGACTACAAGGATAACGTAGATAAGCAATAGAATGTTATGTCACTAAGTTGACCTAATGAGAACATATGTCGACCCATGCACGTAGGCGCCATATTATCAGTTCGATCTTGTTATATCGTTTCTTCCTTGAAATCCTTCAACTGGACATGTATGGAAACTTTCACAAGAATGTATCAACAGTTTTACTTCAGAGCGATAGAGATCGTTCTTAGGAACATTGCATTCTTTTTTTTTCTCTTTTGCCTATGTTCTTGTCCTTTGAATCTATCAATAAATGAGAAAAAAAATTGTTCGCCGTACATGTATGGGTTTTATGCAAATCGAGAAATATACTATGAAAACAAAATCAAATTTCAAAAAGGATTGAACATACATTTCGTTACATCGTGTAGTATGAATTATATTTCTTATATTATTCGAACTGGTATTAAAAAAATACTAACAACTATCGTCAACAGCTGTCAGATGTTGTCTAGCCATATGGAGTAAGTTCCGTATATGTCATTATTTGTAACGTAGAGATAATTATGTTTTTGAATTTAAATAGATTGCTTGATTCGGCATCGTAAAGAACAGATGACATTGATATTTGAAGAAGAATTTAATCGTTGACCAAGTTGACTTAAAACGAACACGTCGTTGATCGTTGAGTGCTTCTTTTGTTTGTTTATCATCGGATGGTTTAAATTGAGGTGCTTCATCATCATCAGTTTGTGGTCCGTAAACATTTCTTACAAGTACTGTCATGATCATAATAAAAAATCGTTGTACGAAATTAATTTGATGAATAAATGTTCGTATACGTGTCGTTAATTTGTGCTCATTGGCTTTCTTTTCCAATCGATTTCTATCGATTATTTGTTGCACACGATTATCAATATTCGGATATTTAGGATCGTAGTTTTGTCGAATTCTTTCATGATAATCGAATACAATTCGAAAACGACGATCATCACTGAAGTAAGGTATTCGTTGAAGTGGTTTAAAGAGTGAACAAAATGTTAGATCAGCTGCCGAAAATTGTTTACCAACAATATAATCGTTTGTACGTAAATGAGCTGCAATGTCTAGAAGTATTTGTTCTGTTTTTTCTTTTATGTGTTCTTCACGAACACGATGAAGTCGAAATCGAGCAATCATAAAACAAGCAACAAACGAACTAGCAAAACGTGAACGAATATCATCAGGATTATTAGCCCACGGAAATTTTTCAGCGAGTAAAAGTGACAGTATACTTGGCTTCTCTTTCAACAATTGAACATAGGCAAGACGACGTGCGTAGAGACCTAGTGAAGAATCAAATCGTAAACATGCATCAATTACTTGTTGACGCTGATCATTTGATGATGGAAAAAGAGATTTAGATGTTCGAGGATAATTTGTATTTAAATAGAGTAAAATCGGTGTTGAATCACATATGAATGAATCATCCTTTTTCATGTTCGGATCTTCAAGAATTGGCATAAGTTTACGAATTGATTTAGGTGCTCGTTCCAATCCTTTCGTTTTTCCATACGGATTAAAACTTATCAATTCGTACGGAATTTCGTTTAAATCTAATGCCCAACGAATTTTATCACAGTAATGAGACCATGGAATTACATAGAGTCGAAGACGTTCCATTAGGCAGTGAAATATTATTTTCTAGAAAATAAAATTATAACGATATTGAATCTATCATAAACTGAATGATACAGGATGCCATTGGACAAAACGAAGTTATTGTTTCGTAGACAATACAATTGTAGTAGTGATTTTCGATGGAAAAATGTTTCAATAATTACTATGGAACATTTCAACATCGATTCTTGATTCATAGGACACAAAAGAACTGCTCTATGGAGAAAATGAACATATTTAATTGCAATACTTCAAAATAGGAATAGAACGATAAATGTTTTTTTTTTTGATGTACAGTGTTGCGGTGCTAAGATAAAATGTTCATAGAATCGGTAGAGTTCAATATTTTAGAAAATTTAAAATTCTCTTCATCAGTTACGGCATAGTTCTACCTAGTTCTTTTCGATGGATATCTAAAATTTGTGTGTTTGTTCGTCTGTCTCAGGAAAACATTAACATATTTCTACAGTTTATCAACGTCCATGATGGAGACAGAAAAAGCTTGTTAACGCAGCCCTGTTGGGGCTAAAATTTGAGCCGTCATTCTCTGACGGACGTCCGGTTTTCGTTTTCATTGTTGCTATTCACTTGTTCGTTTCCATTTTTCTTATTACAAGCATTGCAATAAACGTCAAATGGCGCTGTGATATATCACGATAATATAATTCTCGTTGCTGCGTCTTTAATGGGGAGAGGTGGAGGGGGGGGGGGTGGAGCAAATAAAATCTTACTCTTGAACTTTGACTCACTATGTTCTTCGAAAACATGTGTGAGTTCCACAAAAGTCTGCATGATAATCATAAAGTTCACTACCCGTTTTTATGACGATCGTATAAATAATTCCCTGATACACAACTATACGGTGAAAAAATGTTTGGTCTTCGACTAATTCTTATGATGAATACATAGTCTAAATTTATCAAAATAGTTTAATTTTGTTCAATTGGACAATAGTAAGATCAAAAACACGATAGAATGTCTTGTTAGAAGCCAATTTTATTATTACAATGCAATCAGTTACACACACGTGGATATATACAGTCAACATGTTCTTCATAGTCTGTCAAACAGAAATCTATAGAATGAAAACATACAGATCGAGATGAAAGTGCTCGTTTACAATTACTTTTTGAAGATTTCTTGAAAATGTTACTATAATGAACTGATTATTTCACATTCATTAATGCTCTTATGCTAGGATCAATTTCTATAACACATGCACTTGAATACAAGTAAAACGTTCTCAAAACATAGAAGTGAAACTTTCTGAAATGTGAAGTTAGAGAAAGTGTCGAACTTCAATTATGAATAGAGATACTTTTCTATCATTGTTTAAATCATAGATATATTTTGTAAGCTGTCCAAGAAATAAGATTCGATCGTTCTCTGCTTTGACCAATACTTTCCATATGCTATCTGAAACAAAATACGAATGAAAATAATTCATTTTTATATTAGTTATGAGTCGTTCTATGATGATAAGTAAGTTCAAAACAAAATACACATATTGATGTAACAGATTCTTTGTTTTTACTTCTGCTTTAACTTGTCTCATCATAGAAGGATAAACAGTAATGACAGAAATCATTATTTTTCGGTGCACACTATATATTTTTCCTCTCATCTAATTCATTGAAAATCTGCATATATTACGTTCGAAAAGAATTCAAAAGAAATCAGGCGAATAAAATAATGTGTCGTAGACTTTTCTATGATAAGATAGAAAAAATACACCATGGCGATCGTAACGTCACCTGTGATACTCTCTCTCTCTCTGCACATTGATTCGTAGTCAACGAACAAATCAAAATCAAGTAATGTACGATAGAGAGACAAATAAACATGAACAATGAATGAAAGCATGCATCTTCTCCATGCAGCAGATCATAAAAAATTCGTTTAGTTTTCGTCATTGAAATAAATGCAATGCCATTCCATAAACGCACAGTTGAGCCAATTAATTTAAGTCAAGTTAAAGTACCAAATGATATTCCGAATGAACTCGAATGTGTTGCTAATCATACCTTAGCAAATATGATTCGACAATTAAGTTCATTAAGTTCTCATGCACAAGATTTATTCGATGAATTAATAGCAGATGCTGGGCATATATTTCAACGTACAGAATCTCTTCATGGTCGAATTGAAAGACTTAAACTTAAAGTGACACAATTAGATTCCAATGTTGAAGAAGGTAAATCATTTATCTATGTCAGCTTTTCGAACTTCAAAATATACAAATTATTTTTCTGTAGTAACTATTCAAGATGTCAATAATCTTAAACCATTTGTAAGTGTAACACGTATCGATCAACAAGTAGTGAATCGGGCCACAATGCCACAATCACTTCGTTTACTTTATGAACAAGCTGAACCGGCACCAGCTCTTCATTTACTTAATCCTTATCGGTGAGAACATACATTTTTCTGATCACAGGAATATACATAAATGAAATTCTTCTATCTAGAGATGATGGTCGAGATTCAATGAAATTCTATACTGATCCATCGTTCTTTTTTAACTTATGGATGCAATCCATGATTCAATTTCCACAAAATCATCATGCTCATCGATCTGGTAAACATGAACGATATCGATCGCCGGTACAGGAAAAACTTTTCTCACTAAAATAAAGAAAACTCCTATTGTAAAAATACATAACTAGTATCTTGTTTTTGTTTTTCAAGAAAGGACCTAAACTGCAGCATCAGGAATCCATTTACGCTTCAAATCCAACATCATCATCTCAAACACGTCTTATTCGACAATCTACTGAAGAACAACAATATCGTAGTCCGCAAGATCTTATTCATCATCGTAATGATTATGAATCTGTTGCTCGAGCTAATATTCGACTACAACAAAAACAACAGCATCAAGTCTACTCGCCAACTAACAATCGTCCACTTCAACAATTTCCAAATAATACTCAACATCAACATTCTGATTTAGTACAATATGGCAGTCCAACATTTTCATCTTCATCATCATCTCGTGAACAACAATCAATGACTATGAATTTCCATAGTGCAACGACACCAAAATCGCCATTGAATGGATATATTATAGAACCATCACCAAGATTAAATATTCATTCACCAATGATTACACGACAAGCACCGCCTCCACCGCCACCACCTCCACCATTACCATCACAATTTGAATCAAATCACAATCTGATGCAATATCCTCACATGAAACAAATTATTGCCAGGCCATCAGCTAGTCCTCCCCCACCACCACCGCCGCCTCCACCGCCACCAGTTCCACCACCAGCCCCACCTTTATCAATGAATATAGGTACGGCAACACTCGCGACGATTTCTGAAATCGATAATTTACCTCCACCACCAGCTGATTTTATTGAACAATCACTACCGCCACCTCCTTCTCCGCCGCCACCACCACCACCGCCTCCACCGCCTCCACCAATGCAATCAAATATTCCACCGGCCCCTCCTTTACCGAATTCTACAATACAGTCCATTGTTATGCGACCTTCGACAGCAAGTACACCTTCGAAATCATATTCAGATAGTAATACTCGATCCTTGTCTCAACGTGATGATGTTTCTGTTACTTCGGAAACTTCTATTCAAGATCAACGACCATTACTCATGCGTGATCTTCATTCAGATTTACTTGAAGAAATAAAAAAAGGTGCATAACTTATATTTCTCATGCACATGTTTATCTTTCCTGTTCACAGGTATTCAATTGAATAATCGTAAACGTGAAGAAGAAAAAAAAGCTGCTGTAACAACGAAAACAAGCACACTTAATGTCATGGCAATCATGGAACAAGCAGCTAAATATCGTCGTGATAAGATTCGTCCACAATCAGAATCTGAAAATGATGATGAATCATCAAGATGGGATGATAGTGACTGAAAGCGAATTTCATTTCTTTTTTCCTTATTCAGATTTTTCTTACATTCTCCATTTTTGTACAGATAATGCATGTTTATATGACTTCTTCCTTTTTTTTCTCTTCTCAGTCTATCTATAATGATGACGTGCAATACGTTTTCCTTTTTCCAATGGATAATAACAAAAGGCTGATATTTTGAGTATGAGTAATTTACAACCTTTACTCGATGGTACACAAGACCGAATGTTGCATAGGCAAAGTTTCGTTTTAGAAAAATATGATTGTCTAAAAATCGATTTCAAACTCTTCTTGGTATTGAGTCGATGCCGTTTGTTCTAGATAATGGCTGAAGACAGTATGGTATTTTTTTGCCCGTTTTTAGGACGTATTTAGCTTTTATCATCAATTTTAGTCAGAGAAAACTTGTGCAAAAATATTGCACACGTGTTAGAAAATGTCATAGAAGCAACAACAAGAAATGCCATTCTCCTAATGTGCATCATTTGTTAAATTAAAGAATACATGAAGGATATACTTTCTTATTGTACGTTATGAAGTATCTTTACTAAACGAATGCATGGTTATTAATTCAAAATCTCATATTTATAAATCAAATTTTATAAAATGTGACCAACAGGAAAATACAAAAAAGAAAAATTGTGTCAACTGTTGAAAACATAACAATTAACAAGATCATACCCTATTCTATGTGTTTTATATGTTTTGATTGTCATTATTATTTCTAATTAAAACAGGCACTCACGAAAGAAGAATAATGTCATTTACATAGGATTCTCATGAAACCTTTAGATAATGAAATTATTCGATATCAAACATATTCATTTAGAATTTATCGTTGTCCAATTAAATCACTTTCACTCACAAGTTGGATTCTATGAACATGACATTTTCACAATAAAAATGAAGCTAGTTTTTCGGAAGTAAATATATTCTCGTTTTATTTTGGTAACACGGCATAAGAGGCATGTTGGAGTATACAACTTGAAATATAGTTAGTCTTCAAAGACAATTTTTCACATTTCCAATGGGAAAAAGATGAATTTGATCTGTTATTTGTTAAATGTTCATATTGTAGATTCTTTTGTACAGGAATAGGAAATGCTGTTGCATGACTCTGTTTTTCAGAAGTGTCGAAATACAAGCATAGAACTAATATCAATCATGTCTCACTATAAAGAACGGATTCTACGATGTTACAAATCAACATAACAGTTCATGTGGATCATGCTACTACGATCAGATCAGCTATGTACGTAAAATGAGTATGCATAGAATATGTCCAAATGAGGAAGGATTTTAAAATTAAACTCATTTTTTCTATTGTTCAAAATGTTTTCGATTCGTATCAATTACGATGAGAAAGAAGAGAATGTTGACTCCTATGACTTCAAAACTATTGAAAGGAGCTCATCGTTTAAAAGTTCTATTGATTTAGCAACGAAACAGTTGAAATATTACAGAGGTGAATTGTTTTTAAACGTTCCGATGGTGTTCAATTGAGAGACGTTTTATTGTATATGATAGGCAAGAAATTTTATCAAAGATGATACTTATTTTCCAAGAACCTATTTGTTTTGCCCCATTTCAAAACGAACGATCTCTTTTGTATCAAGATGAACTTATTAAAATTGATATTAACTACTCCGTAAAATTCTAAATTCATTCGATCATGTTTTTTCTATTAGTATAATATCAGAGTGATACCAAGTCAAAGCATCATGTTGGTTATCGGCAAAAAGTCATTTATCTAAAAGAAAATCAGAAACTATATTGTTTACTAACAATATTGATCAATATCTTGTCGCCATTGATATTTTCGAAAAGGTTCTAAATCTTGTTGATTATGTCGTTCAGCGTGTTTAATCGTAGTCACTAGAGCCTGTTTAGCGGCGGAGAAGCAACCGCAAAACTTCGATTGACAAGTAGTAGAGTCGTGAAAAAAACTGTTAGCATAATTCATATGGGACTAATGGGTGAAACATGATGTACCAAAATGTTGTTAATCCTATAAATACCATTTCTTTGATGCATAATTTTTTGCATCGTTGCCTATGTTACAGTATAGATTATCAGTAAGGAAAAACTTCATAGGTATTACAGCTATATAGAAGCTACCTACCTATGAACTTAGATTGAAGTTTATAGCGATCTGTGCGGGAGGAAGGGGGGCGTCCAAATATCTACCTCTGTATACGTCAATAATGCTTTCCAATCATATCTCACAAGAAAATAAGAGCTAATTTAGCAGTCATCTTCTACAGTCGAGTCCACTTATAAGAGCTTCGGATAAAGGAGCGGTTCGCTTAAAAGAGCTGTGTTTTGGCGCTTTTAGTCCGTATAAAAGATCCTTTTTATCTATATGATTTAAAATATGCACTTTAGTTATGAGAAAAATGCTTCAAGCGGTCAATAATGACACGTCGATAATCGATTATGCAAAATCGATCGATATTTTAAAAGCGTTGCGTATGCTCAAACGAGCTTGGTTTCTCGTTTCGCCTACTAAGATCGAAAACTTTTCGAAAAGCCGGTTTTCTGATTAGTGACAACACTGGCAACGTGGACTAAATGCAGATGGTTTTGGGTGTGTCGGAATTCGGTGAAGCCATGCAAGAAGAAGATTTCGAGGCGTTCATCGATTGTGATAAGGAAGCCGAATGTTTTGGAAATCTCACGGATGAAGAAATTTGCGATTCTATGAACCTAAATTGACAAGGAATGGCCGATTTAGAAGAAGATAACGAAGAAGAAGCCGGAATTTCTTATGAATCAATACCAGGTGTCTCTCATAAAGATGCACTGATGCTTCTTTCGATGGTTCGCAAGTATTTGGAAGAGAATTTCATAGAGTATAATTCATATTCTGATATCGAGGACATGATCGAAAAGAACGCTTTAATTGATCGTACTCAAAGTAAAATCACGGATTTCTTTAAGTAAATTTATGTATGTCTATGTACTACCTAATAGATGTTGACAACAAACAATTTTTGCACTGTTTTACGTATAGTTCGGATAAAGGAGCGGTCCGGATATAAGCGCCTCTTTTAGAAAACCTGACTGCGCTCTTATAAGCGGACTCGACTGTATAAGTATTTTTCAAATGATATATATTGTTCCATTCAGAGAGAATTCATCAAAATTATAATGATGCTTGAATTAGGTAAAAGAGGAATAATCCAGAAAAAAAATATACGAATGCAAAATCAGAACCTTCTATACACGTAATAAGAAAAAGCAAGGTTGTTACAGAGTAGCACTGTATGCATGTTCTTGAATACATGTGATGAAGTTGTATTTAAAATGTAGATTAATTTCTCGTTTAACCAAATTTATGCCCCATGTTTTATAAGTTCTGTAATTTGATTCATAATTAAAATTTATATTATATTGACAGTATGTGTTGTGTGACACTAGTCAGTAGATTTATTTTCTATGTGCTTCCTCTTTTTGGTGGGTGATAACATAGTGAGATCTTTTTTTTCGATTAAACTTCGAAGACGGCATAGTTCTGTAATTGATACACTTTCATTTATTCGACGAAGTGAATCTTGTTGTAGTAATGATAAAATTTCTTTTGGTTCATTGTTTATCAAATATTGACTAAAATGAATTAAGCTTAAACCATCCATATCCGATAATATACGAACCATTTGAGGAAGATTATTTTCAGTAAGCCATTGTTGTACATATGCCGTTGTCCAATCATTCACGTTTTCAGGTAATGCTATTGGTTGTATCAAAGATGGAGTTGCAAGCACTGATTCTGTGTTATTTACTTTTGGTTCAACAAGTTTGACTAAAGTTTGATTGCGTGCATCAATCAATCGCAATTCTCTCTTTAGCATTTCAGTTGCTTCGACGTGGTCGCATTCTGTGAAATCAACATAGAGTATTGAACCAAAGAGAAATGCTAGCCATCCATCGGGTTCGTAATGTTGTTGTAAGAGGATCGGTACCATATTTAATTTCTTTTGAAATGCATATTGACCTTCAGCTCGACAAAAATTACTTCGTTGATAATGTTCACTCATGCAAATTATAATAGTTCGAGATTGTTCAATAGCATCTACCATTGCATCCATAATATTACCATGCATATGATCGAAATCAATCCAGACTCGATAACCGACTTGAAGGAGCGTTTGATATAGATCTTTACAAAAGACTTTATCTTTATGTGAATAACTGATCATAATGTCGAATTGTTTGTTATCTGTATTATCTGATACATTATTGTCGTCTTCAGAATTCGACTTTAGATTCCAAAGAATTCCACTCACAATTCTACGTTCGTTTTCATCATTTGTTTGACGATTGATTTGAACAAGTTTATCAATAAATGATGAATAAGATTGAATTTGTCTAACAATAACTGCATTGAATGAGAGAGCCCATATAATTTCCAATGCCATTGGGTATTGATCACATAATTCAATGATTAAAGATATTTTATTGGCTTTAGCTGCACATATTTGAATAGTATCATTCGACGATAAACTCAACAAACCTACATCATACATACTGTCGATTAAATGAGTGCTATCATCAAATCATAGAAGATATTTTTCAAAGAGTTAACGCTTTCCATTCATTTCGAGACTATGATACTGAAAACTACGTACGAAAACGATGTGAAAAGATAACAAGTAACATGAATTGGAAATTGATTTACTGGGATCTACACTGAAAGAGCGCACACATACACACATATGAACAGGACAAAGTCGGCTGCATCTGCCTGACATACTAAAGTTTCTAAAGAGATTGTCAGATAAGTCCACGAGATACGAGGTAGATAAAAGGGAATATAAGTGAAAATGGGAATCGACCAGATGAAAACGAAAAATTTTCAAGAGCAATAACTAAAAATATGCATTCGAAGTCAACGCAAAAGACAGGCACGAACCGGTGTCTGATCTACGATTTTGGCTTATGTGAGTTGGGGGGGGGAGTCCTTAGTTTCCTAACCAATAGAATACACTGTTGGCAAATCTCTGGTTATGGGGACTAAAATATATTTCAAAGGAGCTAACAGTTGTGTCTTTCCTAGCTACTAATAGGTCAAGCTGATCATAAATTTAGCGATGACACCACCACAATGATTTTTGGTAACTCCGCCTGCCCCCTTTACTCTCTCCGATATTATAAGTGGCTATACTTTGCGTGCCCTTTCAGCGAACCCAAAATTTTAAATGTGTTATAAAAGTGGTCATTTGTGCGAAGGCCGTATTCCAGGCAGACAGGCACAGGTGAATTACGGTTTGTAGACCCTATTCTTCCAGTCTAAGGAATAGAAATATGTGACTAAAAATAAAAAATTAGAGTTTACGGTTTGATTTGAACTAGTTAAGTAATTCATTCTTCGTAAAGAATAACGATGAAGTTATTAGAACAAATCAAAGCATTAATAAACTAGTATTCATTCACTTTCTTTATTCCTACTGAACTCATTTTAAACTATCTACGCGTATTTCTGAAAAATAACTGGCTAATGGGTCGCTAGTTGTTCTTTTAATTGATTTTCTTGAATTTTGCAGCATAAAAGCTAATCATTTTCAGTACTAGGATCTAATAAAACAGCACCTTTTTATTGGTTTGAATTGACTTAATAAGGGTAAAATGTTATTCTAAGAACTATATCGTCTATATGATCGTGCCTATGACGAAGTTCTCGTACGGTAAAACAAGTATTCCTTCTTTATTCAATTACTTTTGTTTATTTGTTTTTATCTATGTCTCCTAGAATGAAAACGATGGCGTTGAAAAGTTTGACTTGCTTGGAATCTTAAATTGTTCGCTTCGCATTGAAGGGCAGACGTCCTTTTGCTTTAACTTTGACTGTTTTAAATTGTCGAAATAAGTGTAATCGATGAAGCTAAACTTCTCTGTACTTAATAGAATATCTTGTCTTCTACACAGCCATATGTTCGTATATTCAAATCTGAATAAAACACTATTCTTTTAATATGAAAAGTTGAACGAACTTATCGAAGGCTATGCTTCATATTGGTAAAACTAACGGTTGAAAGAGATTCTAGTGTTCATCTCCATATGGGTATCAATGAATTTTTTACAATCATTCTTTCAATACAGTAATGAGCGTTATGAATTGAGATACTTAAAACGTTGACTACATCTGTAAAATGCATCAAATGAGTTTACGTATTATTTTTGTTCGAGATTAATTTTTCAAGAGAATCTCATCGATTTACTTTTCCTAGCTTCATAATCCATCATGATTATCTTTTAGAAGTTTCTTCAAAATGACACATGATTATCTTTTCATGTATAATTTCATCGAACAGTGATGATTTCTTTTGAGTTTACATTTTATAACTTCTGGAATATATCCTATTGAAGGGTAGAATAGCAGTTTTTTGAAAACAAGAATTCATGTCGAAATCCACCTTTATCAGAAGTAAAAATGTCTCCTGTTCGAATCTTGAATAAAAAAAAAGAAATTCAAGAAGAAATAAGAAGTGCTTTCCTCTGTCAACAGATAATAAAAAGAAACTAATCCGATAATAAAAGGTAGTAAAACTATTGAAATCTCTGACGGTCAAAACAAAAAATGTCTATCGATGTAAAATGCAATATAATCAGATTCCTTCCTATTTTTTTGAGTCTTTTCATGTTCTCTAACGTTTACAAGTCATTTTGAAATGTTTCTTTCTCGAATCCTTCTCATATACGAATGATCCCACGAAAAACTACAGCTTTTCTCGATAAAGATCTAACCTATACGTTTATAAAAAAGTTTGTGTCGTTCCTACACTAATTTTACAGTAAAATAGGCAGCAATTGTAACAAAATCTATTATTTAATATTTCATCTACGATAAACTATTTATGCTACTATTAAATTCGATCCAGTATACTCAAGTAAAAAAAGACGCTATTATCATCATACGATCTATGAATTTTTCGTTGTTGTCTATGGTTAATTATCCATTCGTAATACTTTTCATATTAGTTTCTTCGTTGAATCATTTGTTTTCTATGTGTTTATGCATATAGTAGAAAAGATCTAAAGAAGATTCCTCGTCGACAAAACATTGTCATCAGTTTTATTTATCTCACTAGCTAGTAGTAGATGTGGTGATTTTGAAGTTAGCAAAGGTAAATCGATGAAATTTTCCTGAAGAGTTAAATTCCAACTAAAACAATTCGTGTGCTCACCTTATTGCCTTGCAGATAAATTAAATGCAGAGTATATTATTATAAAGATCAAGCAAAATTGAAAATAACATCAACGTGTTCCTATGCTACGTTGTTTCTTCTGCAATGAAACGTTTCCTTTACCAATATGAAGTCTAAAGATTTCACTACGATCCGACTCTATTACAAGTAAGGTTTTAAGTAACCAAAACTGGAAATATTTTCATTCTTTCGCATTAGTGTTTTGGATAAATAAAGTTCTTTAGACTATATGTACCTTTTAATAAATGTGATATGGATATTCTTTCTAAGTTTTGTGTTCGATTATTCCATGTTTGCTCAAGAATTTGGAAGAAAAAATCGCACATGCTTTTGCAAATATTCAATTGTTTTAATTGTTTATCAGAAAGAATTTCGGCTAGAAATCCATATGCATAAATACGAATAAGTTCATTCGATGATGTTGATGCTATGGACCAAAGTGTTGTGGGTAAATTTGTTTGTGAAATAATAAAACAACTTAAATCATATGTGCTTACTGTATGAAATAAGAACAGTAAACTTGCATTCATAAGAACAGTTTCATCATTGTAGGATACAGCAGAAATACATCGATGAAAACGTTCATAACTTACAAGACGTATGAGTGCAAATACATGCTCATATGATTTATCTTCCGGTGGAACAAAGATTTCAATATATTCAGGTTTTTGCTGACCCCACCAACACGATGAACATATGAGGCTTATGCAATGTGCAACACAAGCAAGTAATTCGCTTGACCATGAATCTATCGTGTAACTTTGGACAAGAATCATATGTAAGTAATCTTCGTTGATAAATTTAATAATATCTTCACTGATTTGAGGAAGATCTTTAGATTTCCACCATAAATAAGTACTCAATGAAAATGAACATGTTTTCAAATAAAAATGTTGCTTGGCTGTAAATATCGTTGGTGCAAGATTGGCTTGATAAAGTTCTTTTAAATATAATTTATATTGATTTGTTAATATAAAACCATGGTGTAATCGATTATTAAGATGGATCATTGTTGAGATTTTGACAGTATCCGGATGTTGATGGGTCAAATATGAGAGAGCATCAAACCACAGATTGATTAAGTTTAGCATTGTATCATTACTAGATTGAATTCGTTCAACTATACTATCGATCCATTCAACATTCGATGGAATTAGAAGTAGTTGTTTGACCTGAAATGGAATGTCGTATTCACTCGAAATTATCTTGATATTAAATGAATGTAGAGTATGAAAAAATCTCTTGTGACCATCTAAATGAATCCATGCTTGTGAATCTTTACTTAGTATTTGCCAAGCCCAATTTTCAACGGTAATTAAATCATTTTGTGATGTACAAACAAATGATGATATCGTTTGAATAGTTTGTTTCTCAAGAATATTAGCTATATTTATCAACACATCATTAGTCCCAGTGGAATTAAGAAGTACGGAAGCAAGTGGCTTGAGATCGTACTCGTTCATTATACGTTATTCGCACTAAACAAGAAAATAATATGTGTATTTGTCTGACTGAATCATATAATAGAATATAAAACTTGGAATGATAATAATTCAAATACGAAAATTAACAAGAATAATGCTAATCTGATGACATAAATAGGTATCTGTTAACAAAGTAGGAAGAAAAACAACAGCAATAAATCAAACTTCTCATTTGTGAGAAATACATGTGTAAATGTTTGCAGTTCGAACACGTTGAAATCTATAGTAAATACATTGATGCAATATGTTCGAATCGAGTCATTTTTCACCTGTAATACTTATTTTTCTATGATCAGAGGTGAATATCAATAGAATGCAGAATTTATTCTTGACTATGGTGTGATTCGATTTAAACATTTCTGCAAGTTTTGCATTCTTTGGTAAGATTGAGTTGTTTATTAATATTGATTGAGAGTGCTATCTATATTGAATAGCTATCTCTTTATTTGTCTATGTACTTACATATACAACAACAGACAACTATGATCAACGTTAGCGAGAATTCAATGCTAAGAGAAACACGTATTAATCGTAGTACTAGAGTTCATATACGTAGATTGTTCTACTTTTTAATGTCATGACTGGCAAATACCAATGAGCTGTTTTATATTATATTGATGAATGAGCAAAGTCGAAACGAAACTATGTCCATATTTCTTGTTTCAAGAATAGGAAGTAACGAAGGTAATTCGAACACTTCATTCCCTGTGAAAGAAAAAAATCCCATACAAGAAAGCAAGTGAAAGCGATGACTTCCCTCTTATTTTCTGTTTATTTACTCCGACGTCACATCATCATTGATTTCATATATTTAGTAAAACATACGATTAAGTTGTGAGTATGTGTATAGAGTAAGTTAGGTGAGGGTAAAGTTGTAAGCGTTAAGTTTACTTGTCTTTGAGAATTCGATCGTGTGATTATCAGTGAAATTTCGATCTTTACTTACAAAAGCATCATTGCTTGAATTGAAAGGATGATAGCAATGATTATCTTGTATTTTCGAGTAATATGTGGATACTGACAGTTATTCATATAAAACACACACAGTTTCTCTCCTAAAATCACTCCTATTTTCAAATATTTAACTTAATTCTTTACCCTCAAATGTCCACAGTGAAGACAGTGGCAAAATCACGATTAAACAAGTCAAACCAGTCGATTCACTATTATTTTTATGGTAGCTGTAGAGATCTTTATGCGTTATTTCATCGTTCTGTCTTTGAAAAATGTGGTCTACGAAATTAGAAAAAAAATTAGAATTCCCATTTTATTCATAAATATATGGTATCTCGGAAATATTTTGTATGACAAATATCAATGAAAGTGTTTACTATAAAATGCACAGCATTCTCGGAAAATTTCCAATAGCTTCCTAGATACGAGATCATGAGTCAATTAAATGAGTACTAAAATGATTATTTACAGATAAAGGCAGAAATGACGTCAATCACGCATATTATTTTTTAAACAGTGACTCAGGGAAAGTAGAATGAAATAACAGTCGTTGATTAAAATGCTTTCCTTCATACTGGTATTGCTTATTGAGGAATGCGTATCTGAACCACATGTGAAGCTCGGCATGTACAAGCTTTCTGGAGTATGAGTACCAACGAAAGTGTCCTCAAGCATGAGTAGGTCGAGTATTCTACCCAGCTCTGACCACATGCACTCATAAAAATTACAAAATATCTTTTCATATCTTCATTTATTCTTTTTCGCTTTGCTCAAATCAAGAGAACTAGATAATACTTTAGTCTAATAGATACCGTTGAAGTAGATTAAACAAATACAAGTTGCCAAGCCGATACACCGTCTAGTTTTCCCCATGATCAGTGTAATGAGCAAACAGTATTCTTCACCAAAGCAAACGTGGGTGTCCGATTTTTCTATACTATTGGCATATTTGGTAGACTTAGAGTTTGCTTTTTATAATTATTTTATCACTAGCTCATCCATAACCGCCTTCGGGATAAAGGGTTAAGTGATGTTTCATATTTAACATTGTAATTATTTTCTCGCTTTCATCAATTTACAAGTAGCGTCTATCTAATGATAGATTGAGTCCGTTTTATGAAAACCTATATGAGCTGTTGGTTAATTGAAAAGGATTCTAGTCAACGTTTGAACATATAAATCTCATGCTGTTCATGTAATAAGATAATCAATATTGTTGTATCATACCTCAGGATCATTGCATAGGTATATTGGCAAGTGTCTATGATTACACAGGACGAAGCTGTTCAAAAGGATGTTATAAACCGTCTGACAACCCTCGTACTCAAAATTAAGGATTCGAAGATCCTCTCCCCCTCCACCTAAAAACAAAATTACAAAACACTTGAACGATCCAAAGACGTCGGAATTTCGGTATTCCGAGCACGGTCGCGATCATTCCGACATCCGACAACTTCATATTGGAATCCAATATCCAGGATTGTGACAACTTCCAACGGATTTCTATCGGATCCGATAGTTTCACAATAGGATTCAACGGAGCTCACGGATCTGATCAGCAGTCCAGAGTCGTCTGTAAAATCTGATGTCAAATTTTTCAGTCGTCAAACTTCTCTTCATTTTTCATCATACCATTATTGTAATCTTCACAAATAATATCAGTGTGAATGTCGATATGATATTTCACTATTTTTTTTATTATCTTTTTCGCGCTTTGCAGACAGATACACAAAAAAAATGAATGTTCTTCATAAGACTCTTTATTTCATAAAAGAGAATAATGTTTGTGTAAAATTGTTTACTTATAGTTGAAATTTATATTTTCAAAGACGAAGTTAAATAAACTCATACCATCTCCTTTGGCGTTCCCTTCAATTCAGAGTAGCTAGAAAATTATCAGTTAAATACTTTGCCTTTATTCGCTCATGGAAATATTTTTTGAATTTTTTATCGTTTCTAATACCGTTGAAGAATGGTTCGAATAAATTCTTGAAAAAACTAAACATGTAAAAAAAGAAAAAACATACAAACCCAGTTTATTTTTGAATCTAGCGAATGTAAGCGGTTTTTTTTCTTTGTTGGTCTTTCTCTTTTGACATTATCCTCTTCTGGTTCTCTTTTTTCTTTTTTGGAATATTTTTTCTCCTCTACTCTTTATTGTACTGAAAGGACCATAATTGGTCGCAGTTATTTGCATAATAAAAAAATTAATTCTTGAAGTGATCTTTCACTTGTGGTTCAAATTGCGATAGTGTATCGATCGAATCATAAACAAATAGATCAGCCTATGATAGTTGATCACCAATAAAATATTTTTCATTTTTACTGTAAGAATTTTTAAGTTTAGTCAACTTATCGCAATGTTGAACGTAATCGTTGTCAATAAAATGTTTGAAATTAGGTCCTGTTTTCAAGTTCTCATTTTTCGATAACAATATGAGAATATAAAAAATCGTTCATATCTCTTTGTGTATCAATAACAGCATCGATTTTTGCCGATTCAAGATTATCTTTACCTGCCAGACCTGTTTCACGTGCGAAATAGCGGGTAATTGTCAAAGATTGTGGCAATTGAGTTCTATCAAGTAATTCCAATGTGGGTGTTTGATGAAACACCATTTTCGATTTATATTCAAGCCATTGAGCTAATTCGAAACGTGCGTGGTTATAATTTAAATTAGCAGCAGCTAGAATAAATCTACTGATCTCGGCACGTCCAGGTATTTTGAAATAGTGCAGTTTAGGAATATTATCAATCATAGTTGTTAATGAATACAACTATTAATCGTAGAAATATTAAATAAAGAACCAAATATGTGGTATGCTATTGTTTCTTACCGAAAGAAAAGATCGTTCAATTCACTTCTTCAAGAAAAGACAAACAAATGCCAATCTAAGTCTAGACATAAGCTTTTCAATTTTTCTAACAGCTGTAAATGAATAGAGACAAATGCATGACTTTTACATAGAAATTGAACAACATTATTTTTTGATAGTATTTTTCATTTACTTCGTCACATATTCACATGAACTGCTTGTTCAAGACGTACACGTAGAGTTTAGTACTCGCACTCGTCTATCGAGATAAATACAGTTAAAGTATCGGAAACCGAAGACTGGTATGATGAAAAATAGGAGAAGACATATTTTGAAGTGTTATCTGTTAGTATATAAATTAAGTTGTTAGACCCTGGATGACTTCTACTTTAGTAACAAATTATGCAGATATGTATTTATTTTATAATTTCTACCGAGTAAATCCAGTTTCAATTTTTTTATCAAATTCTTTCAACCTGAAACCTATTTTTATAGATATTTTTAGTAACCTGAAATTATCTATAAAAATAGGTTTTAGGTTGAAAGCATTTTGCTACTGTTGCTGCTACTCTCTCTAGTTTTACCAGAATAATTGTGGACGGAGAAGTATGAATATGTTGACTTGAGTAATAAACATATAATCATGGTACGACTTTTTCATTTCTCGAGCATATTCTGTCAGAATATTCAGCATTTATTCGGTGATTATATAGATTTTCTGTAGATATCGCTAGTAAGAAATGAACTCTATAATACTAAATCAAACAAAAACGTCTCTCAATTAATCTGGCAGTATAACAATCATCTTTTTGTATCAATCGTTTGCGTACAACTCACATATACTGTTGAAGAGAAAGTAATAAGTGTAGATTTGAGCCAAAGATTTGCAGTTCTCCAACTCCTCCCAAACTACTGACAGCGTCTCTTTACAAACTTTAGGAATCTCCATCCTCATTATAGAATTAACCAATTAGATAATACATGTATGCAATGGTCTATTTTGTTGTGAAAATTCTACGCTTGTTACAATAAAAATGCAAAATCAGAATTAAACTGTTAGTGCAACTCCATCATGATTCTAAAATGAAGAACAATATACTGACTATTGTTAATCGTTGAGAAACGCATCTTTTGTGTGTATATTCTAGTATATTCCATCATTGTTTTGTACATACTCGACAGAATAAACTTCGACAATGAAATATAATACATTCTAAATCGAATACTATGGTTATACAGGTAACCTGTAATAGGCCATTAAAACTATTGTTCATCGTCTGTGATGGCTAGCTATGTACCAATTAACTAATTGATTAAAATACCTGTTACCAACGGGGCTTGTGAATGGGTGCACGTTTCTACTGTAGATACTACAACACTTCTTTTACATCGTGTTTCACAGCATAATTACAAAAAATAAAACATAATGTTTGAATAATAACAATCGAAACGAAAAATGAGCCAATCGTCAGATAAAAGACGCAAAAAACCTCTTAATTGCTAGTATTCTGTATCTTGTAACAATATAAAGCTAAAGAAAATATGACAGTTTCACACTTTAGCTCTGCAAGGGCTTTACAGACAGTCTTTTTGTTGATGAGCGATTCCTACCATTTTAGTGCGTGACAATAGAAAAAAACAACTGGTCATTTTTAATTCCTAATTTTCAAGAAAGACTGCAGTATTTAACGCAGCATGCATGAAGAATGCATAAGTCAACTTTAAGTCAAAAATTTTATACATAATATCCTTTCAGACTAATATTCTAGTCTGAAAGGGTGAAAAAGAAAACAGTTCATTATAATTTTTGCTATTCATATGCGATTAAATTTTAATAGATGGAAGCATACACGAGTGATTAACACTAGTCAATTTATCTTCTATTGATTGTCTTACATTAGTACTAGCTGTAATCGAATTATCGATTTAAATTTTGTGTTATTTTTTAATAATCAATATTATGTCTCTATTATTATTTCATATATCGATATCATAAATAGTTTATTTTCCGTATCTCTCACTGTTTCTAATATGGGAATCCATTAGGAAACACTAAACATCTATTATCAAGAAAATACTCGTGGATATATTCATGATGCGAAATCATAGATTGATATAAGCGATATACAGATTCTTAAAAGTATTCATCTTGAAAAAATAAATCATTCGATGGATTTATTATTTAGTGTCAAAAGCGATGGGCACAAGCTGATTGCTATCAAAGCAACAACAAGCCAGCAGAGGATCATAAATGATGGAAACTAAAAGTAGTCTTTGTAACAATCTGAATCTAATATCTGATTGAGAAAATACTGAAAGCAAACAGTTTTTAAAGTTGACCAATAGACTAAATGTATTGTGTGCTGATTACATTGATATCATCAATAGACATTGAAAGGATATCGATTTTTTCGTTTTTACAACCTAGTAATTAAATACACTTGAATTTCTAATTTTGTAATCATGACCATCGGAACTATTACAGATTGTTCAGTAAATTAGATATACACAAAAATGTTTGATACCCTTTTCCAATGTCTAAATCGTTGATGTCGTGTATATTGGAAATAACCAAAAGAAACTTAATGCTTAACATAATTATCTGCGAACGAGCTCTTGAAACATCAATGTTAGAGCAATGTAGAGCAAATTTAATGTCATTCTTTTGCTTTAAGATTAACCAATAGATTATACACGATCAACATTTTGTTCACAAAATCTATTGTTTGCAAATGGAAAACTGATTTTCATGAACAATTTTCCTTGAACTCTTTCCCATTTCACATGTAGCCAATGAAGTCATGAAGTTAGAATGTTGGGATGGGTGCGAGATTTCAACAATATAGTCATCGGCTAAATAAAACTTGCTGCTAAAATTGATCTGTTTTTTCCGACATGAGATATTATTTGATGAACTGACGTTTACTAAATGTCACATGAAATAAACATTGCATTGAATGATAACCATTTTTTGACATCACACTTTATCTTCGTTTAACTATTGTGTTCTGAAACTTTGAAAAGAAGAAGAAAGGGTATGAATATATATATATAATCTTTTTTGTTGTCTCATCATTGACTATCCATTGCATATCATATCATATCAAAGGTCGCTTGTTATACAAAATAAATGACTAGAAAAGAGGAACGAATACAAAGGGAGAACGTGTATTCTGTACTCAAAGAAAATTTTCGGCCTTAATTCGACATCTTGTTTTTGAAAAGAAAAAAAATGGTGAAACACGAGAAAAAAAACAGTTCAGCATTCTTCTCACCACTTCTTTCTCTTGGTTACATCTCTGAATTAGAAAGAGCGACACGTCGCTGAATAGACGCAATAGTAGGACATGAAAAGAAATTTTTTTTTGTAGATTTGAAATCACAATGCCAAGACAACGATCATCATCTTTCGATATTGTAAATGGAAAAACAAAGCCAAATGTTTTTCAAGTAAAATTTTTTATTGAACAAAAACTCTTTTCATTTTCTTTATAAATTCATAAATTAGATAGATTTGATATCACAGCCGAGTACAAATGATATTCTACCAAATCTAATTGAAACAAATGCCAATGATAATCGAATATTATTACCACCAAATAAAACAGATCTTCATCGAAATTTAAAAGAACGACATATGATTATGATTGCATTAGGTGGAACAATTGGTACTGGATTATTTCTAGCTTCTGGTCAAGCATTAGCATCATCAGGGCCTGCTGGTTCTCTTCTATCGTATGTTATTGTTTCATGTATGGTCTATTTTGTTATGACAAGTTTAGGTTTGTTCGTGTTTAAAATATTTTTATTTATTATCAAGTCTTGTAAGAAATTTACCTTCCAACATGAGTTGCTTAATGAAACAATCTTTAAGTTAGTAGCTGTTATTTTCTGATAGTCATAACATTGACTATCGACGCTAGAATATTCATCTTAAAAGTAGGATGTTAAATAGATTCCCGGACTAATTTTTTTATATTAACGAGAAGTGTTGCTATATTACGCTTATTACTTATGAATAGTTCGTACAGTTTTCTATTGATCGAAACGACAAACTCGACTTAGTAAAACATTTATATGAAAATATAAAAATGCATTTTTGACCATTCTCTACACATTGACTTGCTATTTAAAGTTTCAGAAAACATAAATATGTTTTGAAAGATCAGCTCTTATACGAAATTTCTAGATATGGAGCGGCAGTTTAAAATTATGACGTGCTGCGATATCGTAAGATGTTCAAATGAATATGAACTATTAACGATTGTTACAGATACAGTTAACAATTCATAGATAGCTCGCTTAAGCAAGCGAATCAGGTGTGGGTGTGGGAAATATACATCTCAAAATTCGATGGTGCTTCTCCAAATTGTTGGGTACATGACACGATTCGTTCAAATGCTGTACATCAGTGAACATCATGGATCAAGTTTTGGTGACTCGTCGTCAAGTATTATTTTTACTATCGGACCCAATTCAAACTCTTATATCAGTCAGTCATGGATTTCTTTTGAGAGAATTCATTTCTCGATTGTTTAGTCTTTCTTGATTTCACTGATCTTGTAAAATTGGGACATCAATATTATCTGTTAGAACGCTTTTCTTGGCCGTCTTTGCATTTTGTACTTATATAATACGCAAGTTTTATATCACCGTTGAATACATACACTTTACCGATTACGCATGATTGCTGGATGTCAATAAAGAAATCTCGATTAACTGGAAGAAAATCTCGATCGATAAACTTATTCCTGTTTTTCCAAATTTCTTCTTGCTTTGTTCAAGAACTCTCTAATAGATTTAAAAAATATATTTAAAATACTTTTTCTATCAATGAAATCAAAAACTTTTCAACCAAACTATCCAAGTCAGAGAATGCTGTGACAGGTAGCAATATAAAGAGACATCCCAATATTAACAAATGCGATATTTGACATTAGTTAAACGATCTGTACGAGGTAGTCTAATCAAGATTTCTGCATGTACGAAATTTCAAGTGCGATTTTCAAAGTATAAGCTTTTCAATAACCATACTCCTGAAGGACTGAATTAAAAAAACTTTGCCATCTCGATAGAATAAAAGCATCGACAGAAACGCTTTCGAGTTTAAGTGTTTTAAGTAATCGAGCAAAAATTAGGGAGTTCCTAAGTGTTGACAGGGTTAGATGGAAGAGAAGGAGGAATTAGTTCACGTTCATACGACTCCCGATAATCATATGAACAACTCGTTCGTAATGAATCCAATTAGCAGAATGTGCAGTCATACCGTACCAACAATGTGTCTATGTAAAACTTTTACCAAACATTTTTTAAAAATCTATATGATTTCTATAACAAAGATGTTTTAAGAAGCATAAAAGTTTACTGCTAATTGACTGTCATTGATTCTTCTGAATCATCTCCAACTATGAGAGATTAAGGAGCCAACTTACTTAGAATGACATTTCGATTTGGTATACGTGAGAAATACGGCTTTTTTTTCTTTTAGTAACGTGTTCTTCTCAATTAAATGAATTTCGGTCTGAATAAAGACAAATTTAGTATATTTGTCTATGCAGAGTATTCAATTGTTGTTCGAAATGTTTAATTTTGCTTCTTAGTAATCAATTCTAAATAGGCAATAGTTCACGAGACATATTCTTTTGAAACTCCTTAATATGTTGGTTCTATTTAATTGATTAAAAAGTTTTTTTTCAAATTAAAATAGCTGAACTTTCAACACAATATCCAATAAGTGGTTCATTTAACACATTTGGAAGTCGTTTTGTCGATGAAGCATTTGGTTTTGCATTAGGTTATAATTATTATTTTACTTGGGTAACAGCAATAGCTGGTGAATTAGTAGCAGCAGGCATTATTGTACAATACTGGCTACCACATTTTCCAAGTATTGTTTGGTCTCTATTAGGAATGATAATCATGTTTGTATTAAATGCATTTACCGTACGAAGTTATGGAGAAGCTGAATATTGGTTTGCTATGATTAAAGTTCTTACTGTCGTCATATTTATTATAGTCGGTGTATTAGTTGATGTAGGTGTACTTGGACATACTCGCATAGGATTTCATAATTGGACAATTGATGGTGCACCTTTTTATAGAGGTATCGGCGGAGTTGTTTCTACTTCAATTGTTTCCGGTTTCGCATTTGGAGTATGTGAACTGTAATTGTAATTGTCATTTAAGTTTTTCTTTTATGGATTTTATAGGGTACAGAAGCAATTGGTATAACAGCAGGTGAAAGTATAAATCCTCGCCGTGATGTTCCACGTGCAATGAATGGAACTGTTTGGCGTATCATCTTATTTTTTATTGGATCGATATTAATAATGGGTCTCGTTATTCCATACAATGATCCGAGTTTAGTTCATACTGGTGTTAAAGATATAGCCGTATCACCATTTACTCTTGTTTTCGTGAAATCAGGTCTTAAACCAGCTGTGCATGTTATGAATGCAGTGATATTAACAACAATATTATCAGCTGGAAATTCAGGACTTTATGCATGTACACGTATTTTATATGCTTTAGCTAATGAAGGAAAAGCTCCCAAGCAATTTACTTATCTAACTCGAGCCGGTATTCCAATATGGTGTCTTGTATTTACAGTATTTGCGTCATCAGTATTATTTGGTTTGTCATTTATCGGTAATAAGATAGTCTATCGATGGTTAGTCAATGTTACAGGTGTGATGGGTTTTATAGCATGGTTTGGAATATCAATATCTCATTGGAGATTTCGGCGAGCATTCATTTTACAAGGCTATTCATTGAATGATCTTGTTTATAAAGCATTATTCTTTCCAGCTGGACCAATTATGGCATCTTTATTTATATGTATATTTGTTTTAGGACAAGGTTACTCAGCATTTACAACACATCCATTCAGTTTCAGTAATTTTTTAGCGGCTTATATAACAATACCTGTTTTTCTAACTGTTTTTTTTGTTTATAAATTTGCTAAAAAGACACGTTTCATACCTTTGCGAGATATTGATCTTGTGACTGATAATATCATGTTTCATAAAACAGAAGAAGCGTCTAACACTTAACATGTATGTTCGCTTTTAAACAAAATAAATAATCAGGATAATTTTTGGGAATAAGTCAGCTAACTTCAGTTACTGTAAAATAATTACTACGATAAAACTCTGAAATTATCCACACATATTACAAAGGAGAAATTTATAAAAATTTAAACAAATTCTACGTATTTATATAGAAGATTTTCTGTTTTCAAGATAAACATGCTCAATTTTACATCTATGAAATTCATTTGTAGAAATGTTAGCATCACAAGTCATTCTCATCTTTTGATCATCGGACTGAATATTCAATGCTAAAAGACGATTTTATTCAAGCATGAATTTTGTCATGTGTTTTGTAGAATTCTATAGCGGTAAGACTTTCGATACTTGACGCCAAGCCAAACTGAGCCGAAAATCTTATAAGATTTTTATGCCTAATTTGTGATTTTAATTATTTAACAGATACTTAAATTCGTAAAAAAACATGGAAAATATATTTCAATACTATTCTTATAGTCTACTGAATGATAAAAATATCTTGGATGCATTCATTTCTGTGCATGGTATCAGTAGAATTTGAAGATTTTGTATTCATTCTTTAGTGAGCTGAGGGACTTGGACAGATTTTCGATTGGTATCAAAAATGAATATTATTCTCAGACTTCAGACATTCCGATCAAATTCTGTTCAAAAGATGGCTCGTAAACCACGAAACAACCTGCGGCGATTCAAACAACAACAAAATAAGTTGCAAAACAGTAATATGTGAATAGTGAAAAAGTGATTTTTAGGTATAAACGAAATTCTTCACCAATGATTGTTTTCAGACATACTCTATCAGTGAAGAAACGAAGATTCATAGTAATAAAAATGCATTATGAATGCACTTAGATGAAAGGCATTTGTCTTCTTGTTCAATCATTATTTTCGTTTTTTCAACACATTTTCCTAAAACCAATCGACGCTGATATGTATATGTAGAGAGCGGTTTGCAAAACAAACTTGGAACAATGTGGCAACACAAACATTTTATATTTTCTACATTTCTGTACGCCTTCTTTTGCACTTATTGCAGGCGTACACGAAGCAGATTGCCTACTATAAATATTCACCTATTCGCTTAATCGGTAAAAACAAGAAATCTAAAATCGTATCATATTCCTCTACTCAATTATTGATACACTGGAATTGGTTGTACCAGAAAAATCCATGGAATTATAAAGATAACACTGTCTTCAACTAGTTACAAATAGAAGAAGCACCTAGTGCAGGGTTATTATGGGGAAAAAACATGATGAATTCGAAAATGCAACTGACAATTAGGTCAATTCAGTAGAGCAAATACTGAAGACCTATTGAAAGAATCAAATGAAAAATTACACGCCTATTCTGAATAAACAATGTTCAAATGCGCTATCTTCCGTCATTTGAATTGTCGTTAAAATGAAAATTAGAAAATTTCACAATTAATTTGATCACCAGTAAGAAACTGAAAATATCTATCAGTTATTAAATCAAAACAAGAAGAAATCAAATATTCAATTAGATATTCTGAGATTCTAAACTGAAGTATATTAAATATGTAAGTTTATTATTGACAGCTATTGAACTAGTTGTTTATACAGGCTAAAGAGTGGTTCTAATTATTTTTGAAAACAACGGCATATACTCATGATGATCAACTGTCTCTCGGCTGTGTAGGGTAGAGTACTGCAACCCGCGGGTCGGATACGGGCACCAAAAGTCGTACCTGTGCCGTAATCTAGTTTAGGGATGTGGCAGTTTCAACAGATTCATAAAATTGCATGTTCCAGTCAAAATAATAAATTTTTCTATTGTTCAGCTTACTGTCAACTGGTAATTCTTCGTTTTTGTTAGTGTTTGTTTATTTATAAATATTTATACGAATATGGAATACAGTCGGTTTCAAAAAAATACAAGGACTTTTTTCCTGGTTTTTCCTATTTTTATTTCGTATACAATATTCAGTTTTTACAAGTCACTCGAACACATACTTTTGTGCATATGTTTTACTATAAGCAGTTTGCTGTACGCATTTCATATAGACACATCTCTGATAGAGAATGCTAATTATATTTTTTCAATCATGAAAAAATGCACGCAAGATAATCAATAGTATAAAAGGAATACAGTTATGTTGTTCAAAGCATAAAAATCAAAATCATCCAAATAACCAAGCAAACAGTACTACATAAAGAAAACATTTATTTAACAAATCATCGATGTGCACTGTCTTAACATATTTAGCTGTGTTAATTTCATTGTGATGAGCCATTTCTCAAAATAATATCAAAATCATAAATAAGCCGGACAAATATACCACATCTGGAAGTCATATAAGGAGCAGAGTATGATTTCACGATTGAAATAGTTACAAAATCAATTCTCTGACTGACTTCTCTTGTGAAAGATCGATTGGTCAATATTTGTTAGTTAATATTCTTCTTGACTCATGTTTATCTCTGTGTTTTTCAATCGTTCATTATTTCTATTAGCTTTAATTCATTGACGGTTTCTGTACATATGACATAATTAGTTCACTTACTTTCTTTTCAAGAGAAACAAAGCTGTGTATAATCTAACCATGTGTGTCACACATCATGAGATGAAGTTAGATCGAAAATTAAATAATAATTGAGAAAGCTTTCTGATACATATTTTCTGTTGGCCATTAATTCAAATGAATATTTTTATACGTTTTATAAGGTCTTTTGAGCGTCCGTTTGACTATTAACTTTTCATTTCTCGGACATCTAGCAATTTTCAATGTCTTTTTTAAACTTTCTTCTTTGATGATACGCAGTTATACTATTTTTTCTAGCCATTTTTGTGCCAAAATTATTTAAAATTTTTCTTGCTGATTCTATTTTATTCTAATGAAGTTTTCGCTTCTCAGTTACAGTTTCATGATTTCAAGAACTACTCTAAACTACAGTATAATCGAATAAAGAATTTCGTTCGTTTAATGAAAATGATGAAGAATCAGGTCTTGCCCACTTGTAAAATTATCGTGTGAATAAAAGTCTTTAAACTGCAATATTAGATGAGAGTTTTAAGCAAAGTTTGCGAAGTTCTCTTTCCTACGTATTTGAGATTGAAGGCAACCCTTACATATCATGATAAGTACTGAAAATAATCGACGTTGTCCATAACTATAGTTATAACTCTATGTGAGAAAAAATTAAAACATCTCCACATAAATTGCTGAATTGCAACATCTACTTGATTGGCTAAACTATGGAAAATGTTTCATTTCAGAACTCAGGATTATAGTTCAATATCAACTATTTTCATAAAACCGATATTAAAATTGATTCATGACCGCTCTTAGTTGAGATTTGGCATAATAAATTCGATTGCTCCTATGAAAACATATTGAATGTCTCATTGAAACTCAAGCGGTAAATTAAGGATAATTTGTAAATTTTATAATTATAAAATAGTTTGAAACAGAAGTTCACCTGGTTTTACCTGCAGGCTAGATCAGGTCAGGGTGAAAAAATTTAGCTTGTTGGCAGCTCTGCTGCGTATCATAGATTCTCCTAAGAACTTCTATAAACACGAAGCACATTGATTTATCATTGGTCTTCAAATTATGATCAATGCACTTCAACTAATTATCATATAAAAGCTATAGATTCCGATTCTTCTTCGTATTGTAGATTTCGGAAATCTTTTTCGTGTTTCTCAATTTTTTATGTCTCCGCATTATCTTAATTGAAGAAGACACAGGATGGTTCACACTATAAAAGAAATTATTAAAACATTTAAACCAAAGATGAGCACATATAACCAAAATATTCATTATTCCTTCCTTGTTAAAGCATGTGTACCGCCTTACATCGGTAATGCATACTTTGCTCGGTACTTCAGTTTGAATTAGAGTATATTATGTGCTGGTGTTAGAATATTCTTTCTCGTGGTCTACGTACTTGTTTGGCGAGTATCGAGGTTTCACAGTCAGAGGACGTTTACAAAAATAAAAGGACTTGCATGAAATGAATACATGATAGCCAATTGATAACTAATTAGATCAACTAGACTGTTCGATCAGATCCAAAGTTTGAAACTTAAATCTCCACAAAAATCGTTCAACTTATGCGTGAATAGTAGTTGAGTTATATTTAAAACACGCTGGCAACTAAAAGAAGATAATTTCTACATCATGGGGTTCATCAAGTGTTGAGACAGATTAGTTTCAATCAAAAAGAATGTTTTAAGTGGTATTTAGAATCTGTCGTGAATTTTTGGATAGCGCAGTTTTTGTCAGCAGAGTTCTTTCAACTATCCAAAAGTTTGAAACTGTTATCAGATTGTTATATCTCTATATAGTTTCAACGTCCAAGTTCGATTTTGAAAGGTTTTAGCGGAATATCGTAAAAATTAAAATTTAGAAAACGTTTGATCTGCTACACTAGTTAAAAAGCATCCTACTTCTACCAATGCTGTTCGAATCATGCTTGATGATTAGAGAGCCATAAATATCCGAGTACCTATCAAATTCGTTGATGCCATAGGGAGCTTTGATCTTTGTTTCTGTTCACATTTAATTAGTTATGTATAAGTCATTAGTTATGTAGTTATCAGTAATTTAAATGGTGAACTCGTGCTTACTAGATATCAAATGTCTATCATATCAGAAGAAGAAAGGTTGGCATCTGAAACTCTACCGATACACTTGAACGCTTCTGTGAAATTCTCTTTCATAAAATTGTAAGTGATATTGGGTAGGTAGTGGCATCTTCTCTAGTGTTACATATCTGATATGAATAAAACATTGAAACCATAACATGGTTGCCCAGACATCTCCTGTAGACATCGTTATACTCATTTGTTACCATCTTGCCATTGTCCGATTAATATCATTTAGCGAATGACATGTGACACAATATCTTTCCACATCTATTTCTCAATATTGAACGATCAACAGAAAAATCAACTTTTTCAGGTAGCAAGTGGCTAAGATACATACAATGGCATGTTCTACTATTCCGCTGGTAACTAAGTTCATTTCGTGACACGAAAATTTTCATACATAACCGGATACGTTGATCCAGAAAATTATCCAAGCGTTTTCCATGAAATTTTCATTACATGCCCATCGTCACACTCAATGCTAAGTTATACTGGTTTAGCTAAAGTAACTTTCAAAAATGAACTATAGTCTTGATTTTTCCAGCATACCATTAATGATAATGGATATACTTCTGAAAAGGAGCTTGCATATACTTCCATTGCAAGCGAGCGAGTATTATTTCTTCAAACTTCCTTAACATATTCTTCTCTAAGTATTTTATCTCACTATAATCTCTATGTCCGATTGATTATCTTATGTAAAGAAAATATTCTAATGACACACATATTCGAATAGGCACTTCAGAGAACCGATTTATCTCTAGTCAACGACTAAAACTTAACATCATACAGCCTCCTACAAGGTTATAGTCTTTTTGATTCTGAAAATTGTGAAAAGGTTTCATAAACTAGCACAAAATCTTTCCAAAGTGTTTCGAAAGCAACACGAATATAACGGATCCATTTTCTAGTGAACTAAAATAATACATTGAATATCATGAAGCCAACTGTTCTTTTTATCACTCTTCAATCTTTCTAAACATGTCAAAAAACGACTAGACAGCAAATTCAAAAATTGCAGTTGCAATAGAGCGCGATAGCTTGAGTCTGGTTATGAAATATCTGATGACGTACATTTTTTCAGGTTACCACAGCTACTTGATTTTCGACTTCTGTATCACTCGAGTCCAATCTATGGATCTCAATATTTTTTTTTCAAACCTACACCACGATTTGCTAGTCGCCTACCTTTTACTTTCTTTCTTGAGCAACATGTAAACTACGTGAGATGTAACGATGGGAATTTCTTCAGAAACAGATTTTTTCACTTAACTAATGGAAGTGATATTGGAAAGGCTGCAAAAATTCAAGTAAGCAGTATTTTTCCAGGTTTAAAAACAAGGACTGTTTGAGCGAGTGAATACTATTTTCTTAAATTTACTAAGACCAGTACTTAGAATCATACCCAATCCTCGAAAAGTCGACTTGAAAGCGGATGAACATCATGATACTTTCAATATATTTTTAATCAGACAATACATATAAAACGGCTAACGGTCAACCAGTATGGCTGAAGTTGACCGCTCAAATTTTGGAGAGGAAACAACAGATCTTAGTCATTTAAAGTTTTTATGCAGGTTTTCGTAGATTCTATGTTGATCTATCTCGTTTTTTTTTAATAATTACGAAACTAAATGATGGTTGCCAGCCAAAATTCAGTTTTTTCATGTAAAAGTAGCTTGAAAATTCTCTTTTTCTCTTACATTATTTCATTAATAGAAGGATTTTTAACTTTTAAAATAGTAGTGGTAGCTTGATATACAAATGAACATTGTTACTTTGATATCCTAAGTGATATTTCCTAAAACGTAACAAAATTTTAGACCTGTGAAAATTGTCTTAAAAATTAATGTCTGTGCGTTACTTAATTAATGTTTTGTCAATAGTTCACTCATTTTTCAAGCTGTGAATCTTTTCTCTTGACCAGAAGACAGCCATATATTGCAGCTATAAAACTACATTCCTCCAAATTTATGAATATGGAGTAGTTAGCAGGATTAATCCCTCCTTCTGTATCCCCCAAGAACCGAGGGCCTTTTTTATCTGTGTGTTACCGGCTAGTGTTTTGCTTATAAAGTCCAAGTAACAAAATAGTTGAGGCTGAAATTTTCAAGTACGATAGAATTAGTTTACTTACATATTTCTTAAAAATTACAAGTCTTTCCCTTCTACCATTCTGTAGATATAGTCGTTCGAAGTTGAGAAAACGTCTGCGCGTTACCTGCATTTTGCATGAATAATCGATTAAAATTAAAAATTTTTGGTCATTTTAATCACATCGATATGAGAATAGTCTATCGTAATATAATCTCATTGGCTATCGGTAAAATCGATGCATTTTCTATCTAATCTTTCAAGTAATACACTTCTGAGACACGTGACTACAGCACATGTAAAACAAGCGAACGAGAGAAAAAAACGATAGTTTGTCGTAGATAGATAGAAGCCTAGGCGAAATCGACGTATGCATTATTTTTGGTGATAAACAACATCGAAAGTAAGTGTAGGATGAATAAAACTTTGAATACTGACGACTTTCCATCATCGTCATCGTTTTTTGCTCGCGTTTGTGATCAATATTTTTATTCATCGGAATGGTTCACATTTACTATTTGTATTTATATAACATTTCAACTCTCTTTTTGGTCGTATAATTCGTTTCTTCTATTTATTGAATACCATGATATACCTTCTATCGAAAAATATCGAATTCAAAAACGTAAACCAAAACTTCGCTTCCAACCAGATATCGTTCGGATAATAACGCACGATACGATTCAGCATCAAATCGGACTCGTACTCTTATTACCATTCATGTATTTTTTATTGAACTTAAATGGTCACGTTTCTATTTGTTCGTCAATTCCACCATTGTCGACGATTGCATGGCAAATAGGTGTATCACTTGTGACTGATGACATCATTTTCTTTTGGACACATTATTTACTTCATACACGTTGGCTATACAAACATATACATAAAAAGCATCATGTTTTCAAACAACCAACTGGCCTTGTTGCAGGTCTCAGTGATCCTTGGGAATCATTATTCCAAAATCAGCTTGGAATTTGGTTCGCACTATTTCTATTCAAAGACAAACATCTAATTACGATATGCTTGTGGATATGGATTCGTATTTATGAAGGTATTAGTGGTCATAGTGGTTACCAATTCCCATATATAACTATGCATTACTATATTCCATGGTTAGCATCCAGTACGTCACAACATGATTATCACCATGAATATGGAAAAATGAATTATGGAAGTTTTTTTACAGTATGGGATCGGCTCATGAAAACATATAAATTACCAAAACTTGAATAGTTTGTTTATTTTTCTTGAATTGCATTTTATAGTTGAGTCTTCAAGTGTCTACGAACTATCAGAGCAATGCGAGTTGCTTGTTTCTCAAATTTTATTTGACTTCCTTGGCTATTCTAAATAGAAGGGTGAACTTTGTTTAAAGAGATCAATCTTTCCAAGATACGCGTGTTGATGTGTATAACCCATAAAATAGAAGATTCAGAGAGAACTTCAGATCTTTCTTCATATCTGAGTACGTTTGAAAATAGTTAGAATTGTTGAAGTAATGTGAATTTCTGATAGAACTGTGACAAAGTATGCTTTATCATAGTCTGATAAAGACAAGGGGATGGGAAATATTGAATATTAAAGTAATGAAATGTACAGTCAAAAACATTATTCAATGTTCGATGTCTTTTTAATTTAAAAACTCCTTACGTTGCACTATTCCCTTGTTAAAAAAAAGATCTCTACCTCTGCGTTTCGTCTTTATTTTCTGAAGATAAATGATACGTTTATCTTTATCTTTTTTAATACAGCAAATAAACTATAAAGGGTTCCTCCTATAACAAATTCACTCAAAAGTAGGTCGCAAGTACTTTTTGAATAGACTTATACGTAATAACTTTTTATAAATTGTTCCAATACACTTGGAATCAACGTATGATGACTTGGATAGATTAACGAGAAATTCAGAGCGATTTCAAGTGTCATGTTACACTTCTACTAATTGAGGTCAGACATGTTATTGTTATGTGTGGAACAAAATGAAGAACTTACTTATTCACCTTAGTCTCAATTCATAACTAGCAAAACATTTTTCTGTTGTTAAGGATGCATGACAAGGAATGTCAAAAAAAAACTAACTAGCTCACAGCTCAATGTATGTTTTTAGCATTTCCTACTCTTCATTGATTCTCAAATGAAGATACACATCCTAAATGGATACGTAAATAACCATGGCAATCCTACTTTGTTTTTATTTAGTTCATCATTATGAAAGATCAATCTAGAATGTTCACATATTTCACTCTAGTTCGTTCGTAATAAAAAAAGCATGAAAAAGATCTAGTTTTTCATTTATTTATACGATGCACAAAGTTTGAAATATAATCTGTTACTCTTTTGTTAGTGGAATCCCTGACGATAGTTGGCGTCTCAGATACAGAGACAATGTACAACAACGGTACAAAAAAATTCACGGAGCTGATTATTTTTTTTTTGACTTCAACTGACTGACAAGCTTTTTCAAAACCGTTCAGAAATCTAGCATATTCATCGAGATGAAAGAAATATTTTCCAATTTTATTTCTCAATCAATGATATTCTTCATCGATGTTTGATGGTGAACGAATAATTAATGTTGCATAAGTAATCAGTTGAGATCCATCCACAAAATCAAATTCATTAAATAAATAATCAGATAAATGATTTTGTTGAAACCAATGTTTTATTTTTTCACGTGTCCAATTAGATGGTAACTCAGTAGATTTTGTTTCAGTGCTATTTAATAAATCAATAAATGCAAATGATGATATTAAATTCGACAACTGCACTCGGCTTACACCATGCTGACACATGTGGTGCTCGTATTCGTCGTATTCTGCATCTTCATTTGATAATAGTTTTATATATGCTAATAAAGCTCGGCCAGATGACAGTTGAAGAGTAAGTGGTGGTAAATGAAGCCATTGTTGTACTTCTTCGCAAGTCCATTTTTCAATTGTACCAAAGGACAAACTATCTGATGGATTAGGGTTTGCTTTTAATTTTATGTCGGCAATTTTTTCAATAGGATTCAATTTCAAAAGTAATAATGTTTCATTCGTTTAATTGTTGCTCATTTTAGTTGTATCAATGTGTGATTCAATTGCCAAATGTGAATTATGCGAAGAATCAACGTGATTATTCTTAATTATACTTTTATTTTGTGTATTAATTAATCCTAAAAGAGTTTCTAGAGCTTCTTCATCTGTTTTATTGTCTTCAAAATGTATCCATGTCGCAGAACCAACACGAATCTCAAATCAACTATCGGGGTGATAATTTCTTCGTTGATAAATAGGTATCATACGTTTTTTACGTTTATCAGCATGTACGACTTCTCTCCGACAACTCTTTGAACTGCAATAGTTTTCTGTTACAAGCATTAGAATAACATCACATTGAGTTATTGCTTTAGCAATTTCTTCTCAATCATCTTCGTATGGTTATGTTAATTTCTTAAAATCTAACCAAACATCACCTTGGAAGCGTTTTTGAATTTCTGTAACAAGTTTTTTACAAAATGTGACATCCCGATGTGAATAAGAAATCATAATTTTTATTTGATTATCAGCGTGCTTCATATGATTATCTACTATCGGCATTTGCATGTAGTCAAGATTAATAAGAATTCCTTTCGCTGCTCAATTCATTTCTAGAGAATATTCATCATTCGATTCATTTTTTACTCTTTGTTCAATTATTGAAAGAATACTACTGTTTGATTTTAATTTAATATTATACTCAACTTGGAAACTGATTGACCAAATTATTCTATAAAGCGATGAACCAATGAGTGTATTAATTACTGTTGATTCAGATGTGGCATGAAATAACAGGAATTTTTCAATAAATAAATCATAGATATTTTCACGCGAAATAATCTAAATAAGAAATAGGTCATTCACGACTAATTTAGAGAGTCCATCCAAATACTCACAAGTATTAAACGGTCCACAGTAAAGATCAGTAGAATCAAAGGCCCGTACTGTTCGTTCAAGAATATAATCAAGGATGGTTTCAATATTGGATGCACTTTCTTTTTTCAATTCTCCGGGCTCCAATAGCATGGCATATAGAAGATAATAGGTCATAAGAATATCTTTATCGTTTTCATCATCATTAGCAGAAATCAAGAATTCGGATATATATTGTTCTTTTCATTGTTTGAGTTTATCCATTAGTTTTAACTCATTAAGTACTTTCACACCAAGAGAATGCCGAGCTAGATTATACAATAGACCAATAATTGTAATCCATGTTTGACGTGAAATATCTTTCATATGATTTCGTTCAACAGACATCCAGTGTAAAATAGCATTTGGATAGCCAGTATCAATGAAATAAGGAACAAATCCATAAATATCAGTCATATTAATGAGTCATTTCAATATCGATGTACAGCTTTCACATTGTGGATGATTATTTGATAGATAGTTATTCAAATAAGTTATAAATGCTTGTAAAGTCGCTTGGTTAAGTTATCTAGTTGAAAAAAAGTCGGAACATTTCTGTGTGAAACAAATGTTGAATACAAAATATCTCTTCTCATATAAAGCGCTCTGAAACCAATAGAACTGAAAAGATACAGAAAATGTTCATCTATATTTGGTAAAATAAACTGTGTATTAACAAGAAAATCGATGATTGTGACAGCAACTAAATAAGTAAGTGATAAAACAAAGTAATAATCATATAGCGATGAATTAATTTTCATATTTATATATATATTAACGAATCATATCCATAAGCGCTTTTAAGAAATTAACTTAGATGGAAGTCATTGAAGAATATCGTCGGATCAAATTTCAAAAACAATCTATTTCACAATATGTAAGTGTAGAAATGAGTTCTTTGTTTTTATCGACCACACAGTAATAAAGCACATAAAACTTATGTATTGATCAATAAATATAAACGAGTAATAATTATTATTATTATAAGATTCAAATTTTGTTGTAGAAGAGTTGCAAAGAAACTAAAGTAAAAACCATTATCAGGCGGATTCGTTGCAAGATATAGAGCCGTAAAATGTTTATTAGAAACAATCAAACAGGAATTATATACGTACATATACTATCATAGCATGTGGCATAAATTTTAAAGTACTGCTTGATATTTTTAATTGTTAGTCTAGTGCTGGAAATAGATTGATTAAAATATGGCTCTCTGAGTGTGAGTGTAGTTTTATGTGTGAATTTAGTAATTCTATTTATACACAGTGGCATCAACACCCTCATTCCAAGACAACATACTGGCAAAGTTTTTGGCACATAACATACGTAACGTATTGACTATAATTCATTATTACATATCATCACAAACTCGGATACAACAGTAAGGATATATGTAAATCACATTGAGGAATCTTTTCAATGGTCGTAGTATTTACATCAACCTGATCTATATTTAAAGTAAGTTACGTTGGGATTCATGCTAATAGATTTTTTAAGAAAAGCAAGGTTTTTCATTTGGAAATGACGTTGAAGAAGTTCCTAAAGATTAGACACCGATTCACATCCTTGATACACAAAAATGAGTCTAGCGAATATGATTGATGGTTTGAAAAAGTCACTACAACAGAAATTTATTACACAATGTAATCGAATGAATATAATCAATAAAATAGGTTTTGTTGTTATGTTTCTTGAATATTATAATAGAGATCTATTTCATGAAAAGTCAGAAAACTAATTGATCAATCATTGCAGACATAATATCTTTCTTGAACGGACTCACATACATGTTTATCTATTACTTCTTGCTCATTTTTAATTCTCTTCGATTGCCCTTTATTTCAAATAGAATCAATTGTTTTTAATGAATCTATTTCTGAACTACGTGTTGATTCAGACGTCATTAGAGAACGATAGAAAAGTTCAACGAGCGTAGTTGAGTTGACGATGAATGCTGGTCATATCTGAATCGAGAAAAAAACGAAAAAGAAATTGTTGTCGGTGATTGAAAATCGTGCCAAAATTACATGTGTCGTTCACTAATTTGACGTACAATTAGTTCTGTTAATTTACTTGTCTTACAATGATGATACAGCATTCTAGAGCTTCACACTTACGTTTCATAGATTTTCACATCTTTTCCACGATTGGTTTTTGTTTAGATCTCATTCAGGAAGAATAATTCATTCTTTCAATATCATCACTATTACTATGTTAATAAGCAAGGATAAAATTGTGATTCACTGTTATAAAATGAACAAATGATATTTGAGTATTTTCCGTAAGAACCAGAGCAAATGAAAAGTTTCGAAGGATACTTTAGAAAAGCGCTCTGAAAAATACATGAAAATAGAACTCAACAAGACCGTTCTTGTCCAATTCAATAATATGAGTAGTGGAAGCGAATATAAATCGCATTTTATTTCATAGATGGTGCTAATTTTAAGCACTTGAAATGCCCATCGAAAGGTTTTCATCGTTTACTTTATTCATCATGCAATTTGTATTGTCCAATGTTACTAATATGCGTCTTCTCCAATCGCCAATCATCGAACCTACATATTCACCTCGACAGTCTATACTTCATCACTAGGCCATTTCAATATGAATAGTTTACATAATATCTAATATACGTGACGTGAGCAGTATTGTCAAAGTTATTTTTCGAAAAATAACATGATCGATCTTTTTCATTTATGATTGAACACAAAAACAAGCCTAATGAATCGGATAGATGTCATTTATAGATACAGTAATTATACATCGGTATATGGAAATGTTTTCTTCTACAAAAGAGACAGCTCAAGCTTTTAAAAAACTTTTTAAAATAAAACAATCTGAAAAACATTCATAATGATGATAAAAATGTTAAATATATCCAATTGCTTATAATGTCAATGAATCTGAATTATTATTCTTTTTTAATAGTGAAGGCATGATGTTCAATTGGTCTTTACTCTGACTGAAAAATCCAGAGAAGAACAAAAAAAAATAAAGAATTTGCTATTTTTTTGACACATTTATGTCAGATTTGAATTAAATACAAGCAAGGATTATTATAGTTTTTATTATTATTATTATTATTAATGATATTCAATAAATTACTACGCAGAAATTTGTAAAATTAACAGAAAGAAAAAATGTTGTCGATGCAGAATACTGTTTCAGTTTAGATTCATTATTTCAAACGACTATAAGTATCTAACTATTGATTTGTTCCAATTATTAAATATTCACGACACAATATATTCGCAAAAAAATTGAAATAGAAATATTTTAGAATAAAAATGTTCAATGCAGTTGCCAATGAATATCTGCAATTTACTCATTACTCAAAAGTCTTTGATTTTCCAGAACCAGTAGGTTGGAAAGAAGGAATTATGACTATTGGCGTTCGATCGCTGTTGTTAGAATCGCCGGTTGATTTCAGAGCATTATCTGACGAGTTCGTCTCTTCTTTAGACCTGAAGGGAGAGTGTGACACAGATTTATGCGAACGCAAAGACTTACTGATCATTTTCATGAGCACTGGCCGTAGCTGTCTGATTTTCCTCGTCCATATTCAAATTGGTGAAAAAATGTATGATACAAACGACTGGTACAACGAAAACATCCTTGAAAAAAGAGTGATCTTTTTGTTTTTAATTCTGTATCCTTCGGAAAAATGAAGATACTATCAAAATTTGCTATGCATTTAATGATTGGATAGATAAAGACTTCATTTCAATGATTGACATGCAGGGTCGAGGCGAACAAAATACTAACGAAAGACGTATATCTTCGTGTCACGGTTGAAACTATCTTAATAAGGTAGCATCTAAAATTTTCTCTGATCATCAATGTATAATTTTTCTACATCGAAATTTACAGAAAATTGATCGAAGACTTGAATAAAATATTTTATCCACGAAATGTTTATCAATCGAATGATCTATGATCTAGTAAGGTGAAGAGACATATATTTTACCGATGCCTAAAATTCATTCATGCACTCTTAACTAAGTTAAATCGACATAAAAATTCTCTACATTAACATAGGGTGGACGTCTTGAAAAATCTCGATACGCTTTTATCTTTGTATGGAAAAAATGACTATCTCATTTTTATTTGTCAAGATAGCTAGAACAAGTAAATGTAGTTCATTGGTATATTGAATTCTAACGACAACAACTACCGATTCCTAAGACCCGGATATGTGTTGGTGCTTAATCATACATATCAATGATTGATAGTCTAGAGATTTTTATAATTAAAATGAGTATTTCAACATACATCAAATAACCGTGTTGTATACACTATGAAAAAAAAATAGACTAATGATAAATATCATAGATTATGTTTACTAAAGGACGCCAATTTACTCGGGTTTTAAAAGTATTCTGAGATTTATTTTCATAAAATGACTCATGTCTAGTTCGATAAGAAGTTATTCTCCAGTGATTTGGATGTTCTGTAAGACGAAAGTCTGAATTTCGATATACTAAAACAGTTTTTCTAATGACAGAAAAGATTTTTCATTTTGATACTTTCCACAAGATAGATTCCATATAATTGTTTTTCGATTTTTTCACCATTACGCAAATATGAAAAAACAATGATCCTGAATAAATAAACGATATCTCGAATATATTGTCATCTAGAAATTGCGATAAGAAATTTTATGTCACAAATGAGTACAGTCTCGAGACAAAAATAACTGAAACAAACTTAATTGAGAGTCAATTAAGTTTTGGACTTGAACAAGTGCAAACTATTGCTCTGGCAACACCTATCATTCAGGAAGAGTTCTGAAATAGTCAAAGTTAGAGAATGTACCTATACCTATTCATACTGATTGTAGATATGCATCGACGTTCTTCTCATGTGACTTCGACATAACATTTGACAGTATAAACTTACCATATAATGGAAATAACAACAGTCTGATTTCAACTTTCTCTTTATACTTATTGAAATTTTAAATTGAGATGTCCTGTTATCATCACTTTCAGAAAGGTTGAAGAATTATCGATAGATTTCATCTATGATGACTTTTTGACAACGTGAATGATCATTATTGTGGAGAAAAACGATCTAGTTGGCTATCATAATAAACACGTCGAATTCGAAGGCAAACAGAGAAGCTACCGTTTACTTTTTGCTGAATTCAAAATTAGTTAACTGTTGCTTTTGAACATTATGTACTAGTTACATCAACCGTCAATGATGATTGAATGCAAAACTATTGTTTCTTGTTATTAATGAAAATCTCTAAAACTTACAAGTCATACTTAGTTTTTTGCAACTTGCTGTCATTAAAGCATTCACAAATAAGTTTAGAATAAGATTCTTTTCGTTAGTAAATTACAGGTTCGACAAGTTTGCTTTTGTCGAATTTTCTGATTGTGTTTCAACGATCGAAAATGATTGCATGCATGGTTAGATACTTTGTCGCAAGTGATCGAAGTGTAAGAGTTGCTTTGGAATATGAGCTTAACACAGAACGAACAATAAACCAAGTGCATGAATTGAAAACTATCGATTATTTGTCGTAGTTATCATATATTTTTTTAAAGTTTCCATGGATGTATCGCATTCAACCATGAGTAAATATTAACTTATGAGATCGATAATTTAGATTACTGCAAAATAACTTTTGGTGACTTCACAGAGAAGTGTTACAAATGAAAAAAGTCTTTCATACTCTGTTGTCGAATATTTCTGTCGGGTATGTGTTCAACATTTTTAAGGAAAGTATTTTAATCTTTTGAATATGAATTATCCTAAAAAGACTATTGATTCTTGTTTAAAAATCCAAATGAAATGAGTTTTATAAATTATAAAGTGCAGAGTGTAAAATTTTTCGATAGAAAAGCTAACTCTTCGATGTGAAGCTTCATTAGAATGTAGAATTTCTTATTTCAATATGCCTAAATTTGTTTGTGTAAAAAGATGGAGTCTATAGAGAAGAACAAAAAAATTGCATGATACAGTTTCTTAGAAATAGGTAGTGTACAAACCCATTCAGTTCGAAAAATCCTACAGTAACATCCTTTATGATCGTATATCTGATCTTGTACAATTAGACAGAAATCGTACAAAAACTGATCGTCTCAGAAATCTTGTAACAAGTTTTACTGTAAGATTATAGAAAATTCTATGTAACCATAAGCTCCGATGAGAATCTAACATCCACCAAGGGCAAACAACCAAATGTTAAGATCTGACCAGATTCTGCATCTGATCCTGCATGATCTTGTAAGATCAGGCAAAACCTCTTACACAAAATCTTCATCTCTGAAATCTTATATCAAGTCTTACTGTAAGACTTTTGACAGATCGTGTTGTCATAGTAGATATTATTGCAAGATTACTAAAAAAATCATGGCAGGGAAAGACCTCTTATACTAAGATCTGATGCAAGATTTCTGAGACTGCGACTTTTTGTACGAATGTCATATGATGGCGTCTGGTTCACAAGAACTAACTGTCTGATTTCTAGACCTGGGGAGACGCCGATTTTTTTGTACGATCATATCTGGTATTCAAAATCTTAAGAGAGAGTTTTTGAGACGATCAAGAAATAGAAGCACTTATCATAATTTAAATTTTCCGGTTTCCCTGTGTGTTCGAAAGGGTATACTCTGAAACCGTTACACCCACATCTTCAGTTTATTTGGATGTTCTACAGCAAAGTTAGAGTACATAAACATTTATGCCCCATACATTCACCCTCACAAAAATAACCACAAATTAGTGTATAAATGTCTTTTGAGTCTATATTCAAATTGCTGAGAAAAATCTTTTGTGTGACATACCAAAAGATGGAGCATAAAATGATGAACAAAGAGAGCTGCTTCAATCATCGTATATAGTTTTTCATCAAGGTATGATATATGAACAAAAGGGAAAATGTCTTATTTTATGATACAAATTTACCAATGCTCGTTAGTATCTTGGCGACCATTTTTCGATAACCAAAGAGGACCAAATTACAAGTTCTATACAGTATACAGCTTTTCATTCTCTACATGTCGGTAAAAAAGTATTGAAAGTAAAAGTGTACCTTCGAGGCGAAATAAAGTTCACAATGCTCGTTTTTACGGCAATTTTTGATGGCTTCTCAAAAGAAACAATATTTTTCAGTGGTGTTCACTGAAAATACAGGATTCCGTGTCAAAATGATAGTGACATTCGGAGTCAGCATTAAAAACTGCATCCAATTGAATGAATAGATGAGAAATGTTTTTCAATGCAAAATTGGTCTGTAGAAGATCGCAGTGCAAGACTTTAATAAAATAGAGCTTTGGGGAACCATAGGAGATTTTGCTTAGAAAAGAAATTTCTTCACTATTTCTTCAACTAGACGCAGTTTTAACGCTGACTCCAAATGTCACAATCATTTTAACATGGGATCGTGTGTTGTGAGTGAACACCGGTCAAAAATTTTGTTTTCTTTAAAAAATCATCAAAACTTGCCATAAAAGAGAGCATTATAAACTTTGTTCCCCCTCGAAGAAACACGTTTTTTCAATGTTTTTTACCAGTTTGTAGAGAATGCAACGCTGTATAACATGTAGAACTTGCAACTTGGTCCCAAATGGTTTTCAAAAAATGCCAGTACATATACAGTAAATTATTGACTATTATTTCCGAGAAATTGTGTCGTTCTTCACTCATGTTCGACTATGTAACTTCAGTAAATAGATGATATTCAATATTTTAAATAGCCCCTTTTTTTTAGCTTTTCCAAGCTCTATCGATTGTTATATGCCATCAAAAAGACCTGTGTTTGTTGAATATAATCCTAGTAGACATTCCTGCTGCCATTTACAATTTTTACTTTCGCTACTCGGTCAATAGTGCCTAAAGTTTACTCAGGCTAACTTTATCATAAAACATCCAAATGAGCTGAAAATTTGGGGTTTGCGGTTTCAGACTATGCCCCTTGTCAAACAAACATAAATAATCCACAATTGAATTTTTAATCAGTGCCTCGTACACAGTGGTGATCCTTGGTCCTCTTATGAATCCTCTCTTAAGCCTGATCTTTCGACCTGAGAAGATTTAATTCGGAAAACGTTCATTGCATTTATTTATCAATCACGTCGATTAACTCGTATATCGCTGATCTACAGGAATAATATTGTTTTGGTGGAAGTTTCATTTCGTTGCTATCACACTGTCCGGAAAGTTCGTCCAACCACCTTCCTACTAAATTGTGAAACATATGGTTTCCCCCATCGTGTAGAACGATTATTTTTAGGGTGGTACACCGATTTGGAGCTAATTGCTTCGTTGTCTTCCTGCGGAAGGAAAAGAATTTTCACGAACAGGTGCGCTTATGTTTTAGAAATAATGGTGGTGGCTGCGACTAAGTGCTCCTGTATCTGATTAACCAGGAGAGATCTGAAGATAAGAAGTTTAGGTTAGGTACAATACCATATGGCCTAAAATCTGTCATGGATAGAAGAGAAAAATATTCGTTCAAAGTCCTCGAATTTTTCAGATGGTCTCTGTGAATGGCTTCACACAGAATCAGATAATTTTGAAATTCAGAGACTACTAAAAGAAAGCGCAGCCGAAGCTCACTCTGCCATGGAGTTTTAAGAGTGATCAAGAGGGATTTAGAAGAGATATGCAAAGATTTCAATGAAAAATACGCATTTTACTTGTGAGATTTTCATGGCCTCTCAACGCCTCGTATCCAATAGTCACTTTTTCCATCTAAGCTCACTCCAAATGCTAACTCAAATAGTGCATCTTGTTGCCCTTGATGATCTCTATGAAACTATGCATCGTGATTTCTGGAACAGATTTCTCGTTTTGCAGTGGATTCGAAGTATGATCGAAATACACTATCTAAAATATGAGCAGACTTGGCAGTGAATACTCGTTCCTTTTCTCAAAACGGCAATGAAGCAATTAGGTCAAAAGCGGTGTAACATCCTAAACATAAATGCTCTACACGATGTTGGAAGCCACACGTTTCAAGCTTGTAGTAGGAGGGTTGTTGCACGAACTTTCTGGACAACGTGATAGCATGATTATCCATCAATTAAAGGATAGGAATTTGCAATTCATTGGTTTCGTCGTTCTGAAAGAAGCATGCGATAAAACTTGCTTGAGCGTAAAGCATTCTGTTCGTTTTTGTTAGTATAGTTGTTAGTTTGTTCATTTATCTTCTCCATATTCATATCGATGAAAGACTGCATGACTGAAACAAACAATCATAGATCATTAAAAGACGTGATTTAGGAGAACCTCATCAAATGCGTTGTAATATTTTGTCAGTAATTGATTTTTGAGATGAGAATCTCACTTCTTGATAAGTTTAGCTCAACGCATTCTCCTTAAACCGATACATCGCAAAGATCCAATCAACATCATATTGATGTTTGCAGATACAAAGAGGAAGTCAAGGTTGATTGTGACTTTCTCTTCGTGTTTGTAGCCGCTGATATAATATTCATTGAGTCAAAAAGATGCATCGATTTTTAGAAAGCCCCTCAATAAACAAAATCTATAAAGTAAAACGATTCTCATGCTATTCATCAATTATTGATCGAAAGCACAGATGACACTCACACGGCTCTCGACATTGACTTTAACGCAGGTTTGTGCAGTCAATACAAGGAAAATAATAGTGTAATGGTTTTTATGTTCATAAATTTTCAAGTAAAAAGAATCAATCTTCATTTAATCAGATGATATATAAAAAATAGAAATATATGAAGCATCACAGGAAATAGCAGTTTTCATTCTAATAGTCATCTTGAAATGTATGTCGAATATCGATTCAGTACATATCTTGAATAGGCACAAATTCTCTAATAGTAAGAACGAAATGAAATTCCTCTTGAAATTCTACTTGTCAATTGATTTCGTTCAACAAATGAGTTAAGTTACTTATTTTAACGGAAGATATTGCCGTCTGTCAGCATAATAAAGTACTTAAAAGTTAAAACAATCGTAGATATTATTCACTCGATCTTGAGAAGTTCAATAGCTTTTAATTATCAAACATTAGAAGAATTATTTGTAGTATCAATAAAAATTTTTCATATTTATATGAAGAACATGGTCATAAAAATGAAGTGGTAGAGTGTTTTCTTTGTGAGTCTTAATTATATGCTATAATGTCAAGGATTTGTCCGATGTAATAATACCATGTTACACAATCTCTGATCATTGAACTCATAATCACAATGAATATTTATCTATGGGATGTTACTACTGGTTGAATCTGAAAATATCTTCTGTATTTTATCCACAGACTCACGAAATTTCACTTTAAATGTTATGGAAATTATTTTGACTTTTCTTGTATATCAAAATTTAATTTCCTAAATCTTCTCAAGACTCATATGTGAGTGTAATATAATTAAAGATGAACTTACAGTAATATGACATGCAGTAGGATGAGTAGAAGACTAAGAGAGACTTGAAAGACTCGAGCTAATTAAAAAGAGATTAAAGTATTTGAAGATAATTTATGAAAATATCAAAAATATATATTAACGAGTACAAGAAGATTCACATTAACTGGTCAAGAACGAAGGAAATTAGATCATAATGAATTAGTCAAGAACTTCTCACTTCATTCCTATTCCAAGGATTTTCTTTCTTGCTTACCATACACATGGAATTGTTAGTCATGAAAATCCTTTTGTTCAAATATAAAAAAATCTCTCTTCTATTGATGTTGGCGATAAAAGAAAATAGTAATAGGGGGAAAGTACGTGATAATAACTATGCACGTATAACACACACTTGTTTAACTCATACACTAGTGCAAAGTATAAAACGAGACTTTTTCTATTCAGTTTTTCTCCTTCACTCAAATGAAATGAAATATGATGGTACACAGTGAGTTTGTTAAACAAGTAGTTAAATACATGTTAGCCAATGGAGTAACTTAGTAGATAGTTGGAAAATTAAAGAAACCCATAGTTAGTTTGATAGATCCTTGAAAAATATAATTTGATAAAGAATAGTGTAAAAGTTCTTCGTTAATAATCTAGTTGATATAGTATAGTGATGAAACGTTGTAGAGATGTCGTTTATTTAGTTTCTCATTAGGAAGCAGAAAGCGTTTAGAATAAAATAGGAATGAAGAAATTCGATTGAAAAATCTGTAAGAGTTTTAATAGAAAAAATTTTCGAAAATTTATCCCCTAATGTATCCATGAATATTTTATCGAAATGTATTATTGCTTAAGCTTTTTTAAGCATTCTAGACACATTCTCATCGTGTATTCAATCTATTGATATATATATCAATGAAAATACTAGATAGTAGACGACGTGCTTATCGATTTGAGATATAATACAAGTTCAACATAATATGTGTAATTACATATAATACAAAGAGAATTTATTTTAGAACAAATTTCGTGATAGAATTGTTTCTTTTGATTGTTGAGGGAGAAAGTGATAAAAAATGCGGATATCAGATAAAAAATTTTAACTTACTTTTATTTTGAATTCAATGGAATGGGCAGAAAGTTTTCTTTTTTGTACGTAAATAGTATGAAATCCTTACCTCGCATACCTCGTCTGATAAAAAATCGAAATCCAGAAGAGTTTCCTTAAAGTTATTTTTCTAAATTCTTTTATAGGATTTCAAAGATTTTTCTCAATCAAAGTTCTGCATCCGTACCTTATGGAAGATCCTTTGTTCTGTCTCCAAAAATCAACAGTCAAGTCTCTACCAAGATCGAATGGGTCGCTTCTGTGAATAATAATAGCATATATATGATTAAAAAACTAGATCACATAAGGCATGCAAATAGAAAAAGAGATAAAGAAGTATGTATACACAACGAAAAATTGCATGCCTTTTCATACTAATCACCCATATTGATCGTAGCTTAAAACTACTGAAAGAGTTAAATTAATGACGAAAAATCTAAAACTTTCAAAGACTCTATAGATCATTTTATTTAGATGTTCAATTTTTTTCTCTATTCGATACTCACACATATTAAAGTAGTATTTTATGTAATTCCTCGAAAGAAATTCTTATTTTATGAACAAATTTTTATCTATCAACATGAATAAAAAAAAGGAATATTTACTTCAACGTACTAGATTAAACAAATATGAGAGAATAACTATGCTTAATTTTTGTGTGACCATTGAAAAATGTATATTGAGAATATCTGTGTATAATTAAATTTATGAAAAAAAAACTTTCCTATGAAATTCTAAATAAATAAATTCAAAAACATGTGTTGAATGTCATAGAAAATATTTCAATTATAATCTATACCTAAGTCGCTTGATAAAAAAAGTCGTAACTATTAGAATTATATGCGAATAGAAAAAGAAACCGCATTCATGAATAGTTCTTAGCTACTCTTCTATTATTGCTCGTAATAAAGATTAAATAACATTCAATAGCGTCAGATTTTAACAGTTTCTTCCTCATGTTCTAAAGAGAATATCTTCCAATTCAGTGCCAGACTCTGTCAGTGAGAGATCGGTCGTTTTCATCAACTGTACCTTCTCTTATTCATGGAATATAAAGTAAAAACATAGTTCAGTACTTTAATTTAGTCAAAAGTAGACTTCCGTTAAAGATACCCATTTTTTCGATGACCCCCTTGCTTTTTATAGTTCTTTGATAAATTCCCTTAGCATTATTCAGTTTGAAATCCTTGCTTTCTATTTAACTGCATTATCTAGAAGAATTCAGTCGTCTTACAATAAACAAAATTTCTCATAATGAGCATGTGCGAACATTCTGGTTATAATTTATTTAATAAGAACGAAAAACAAAATTTCAAATCGTTAGTATCTATATTTTGTTACTTAAATTTTTCCACGATGAGTCACTACTAGAAGAAAGTTGTCACTCGAAATAGAGAACTGCAGAGAAATAAATAAACTAAGTCACTAATGTCTTGAATACGGGTCATTCTTGTGTTCTGTCACTGTCAATTAGACGTGTTGTTTTTCTGCTAATTCAATATAACTTTGCAAGCGTAAATGGATAGAGCCATATGATCTAAATAAATATCTTAAGACAAATGACGTAAGAGTTAATTAGAACAAGAGGTATTATACGATAAAATCTGATGGCCAGAATAGAAAGTTCCATGGCAACAAGTCATATACAACCTTTTTATTGTCCATTGATAAAACAAGATGAAAGAAACACATTTTATATGGGACCACGTCTATAAACGCTCTTTTTCTAAATTTCGAGTCACATTCGAGTCGTAGTATTTGACTGACATTTTTGGGAATAGATTGTTAATGATAAAAAATGCCGATTGATATTCATTGAATTCCATTTAAATCAATTTACACTTGATTCATATAGATTTAAGTGACTTTCAAAAAAAAATTAAATGTTTTAAATCAATTTAAATTTTGTACAATTTACTTGTAGATTTAAGAATTTTTTGTACATCAGAATTGATCAATCTTGCCATCAATCAGCTGGTAAATATTCAAAAGGTTTTCTTTCAAGGTCCATTGATTCTTGTATCCTTCACATAACAACTGTTAATCGATAAGCTAGAATCAAAAACAAAATTCTTGTGTTCTGCTCGTCTTCAATTTGAATGCAACGTAGCTGAGAAGTTAAAATAAGAAATACAATACGGTGAAAGAAGCTTCTCACAATCACTTAATGTAGGGCAGACACATATTTCAGAAGAAAAAAATTGTAAGAATATTTTATCCAAGTTTACCATTTATTTTTGAAGTTTTTCTTCAGTGTTGCATTTTAATATCGCGTTCTTGGCCATCTTCAAGAGTTAGTTATTCTATTTCAAACGTAAAATATGCGTACGTGTGTGAATATAATGGTTGATATTGATCGCCGATGTCAGGTAAGAAATTTCACCTAATCTCTGTCAAAAAAGGATTCCTTTCTACATGAAATTTCGATATAAAAACGTCATGCTACAAGAGTATTTTTTCATAATGATCACTAATTCCTCAGTATATACGTATATATGTATACATATGTAGATGTTTAACGTATTCCAGTGAATTTCTTCTTCTAAAAGCTGACTGTTAAGCATTGCAGTTAGTGTCTCGTAACAATAAAAGTTAATAAAAAAGAAAGAGGTTGTTAGCATAGTCCTTTACGAGTTCACGTAGTATCGCTGTGTTCATTAAACTAAAATAAAACTTAAATTTAAATTTCAAAACGAGAATAGGTTTTTCTAATAAAAATGAATTGGTTGACAACCCTACGCATTGAATTTCAATGTTCCTTTTTTTACTTTTATGATATTTTCTTTTTTTCTCATTATCAAAACTCTTTATCTTTTATTTGTTAAACTTATTGAAGAATATAATGAGACGCCACAGTGTCATTATTGAATTATCGGAGCTCAGGGCTACAATAAACAGGAAAGCAAAACAGAACACTCAGTGTTGAATTCAACCAAGTTTTGAATTTCTTCAAGATATCTCTGAAAAAACCGTTGCACCATATGTCAATATTGAATTTCATTCGTACTCACAATGTAATTATTTTTGCATCGAATTACGTCTCAGTCACGTCTACATAGAGATACAGGTCAAATGAAACATTTCTCAAGAAAAAACCAAATACAACCATCGTGTATTTGAACGCGTCCAGACAAGGGTGTGCGAAGATCTTATTTCAGTTGCAAACGTGTCCCAACGAAAAATGTTTTTCATATAGACTGAATCCAGACGCATGTTAAATACCTCCAATTGAGATAGACATTAAACTCGATTGAAAAAATCGTCAGTAAAACTAAATGTTGACAATATTAATAATTATTAACGAGAAAATAGATATCAGCGTATTCTTAGAAATATGATTTCACTCTAAAGAATTTCGTGAATGCTCAACCTGACTTGAGTTTTTTTTTCTCCCAAATGGTGAAATAAATGTATTTTTTAATAGTTTAAAATAGATGCATAAATTCTAAAATATCCCTGCTCCAAAACGGAAATTTATGAAATTTCAGAAAAAGTTTACGTGACTTTTTTATCAAAAGGAGAAATTTTTATAGTGAGACAACTGTTAAATTGTGTAATATGCGTAGCATATCCTTGACACATGCATTGGTAACAGTGATTCACGTTTAAGTAAAAAACGCTGCCTCATCTCGCTTAGTATCTATCATGAAAAGCGATCTTTTTAGGCAGTTTATAACCCTTCAACAGCAAACACTAGAACTTTATTTGTCTGCACATGCTTCTATTCGAGAGGAAAATATTAGTGAAAAGACCAAACAGCATTCAAAGAAATAACGTCCAAAACAAGAAACCCACGTTCATAATCATCAATATTAGAGTATATTATGGCATCGATAAAAACCAATTCGCTTCGTTTATTTTAATCGATCCTAGTCGACTGCAAGTGAAGGATATAATACAAAAAAGAAACGTAATTAAGATATATGGGATCTTATAACGTTTATACGAGATAAAGCTGTTTGATTTGGTCTGTATAGTGTTAGATACATAGTGGTGCCTAAGATCGAATTTATAATCTAGGTTATTGAGGTATTCTATCATAGTCATGGTGCACTCCGAAACTCATAATGGATTTTTATGAATAAAATTGCTCGACTTGGTCAAATAAAAAATAAATGTCTATGTATATTTACTTATTTGTTACAGCGATTAGTTAAACTACACTAAAAGAAACGTTTAAAAAATATGTGCCGAAATCGAGACGTATCGTGAGAAAGACACCATTTATGTACCTACATTTATATTGGAAGTAAACGGGTCGAAAAATTAACCGATGCTAGTATCAATGCAAAGAATACTATCTCGCCAAGGGACGAGACAACGTGGGATATTCGATCAGTGTCAGAGCTCTGATTTGTAAGTTTATCATTGACGATCCACATATACATAGCTTCTGTTTCCTTCTTTGACTAGTACAATCACATATGGTTCAATGGTATGTACACTTGCTTGCTAATCGATAGTTCACTTCTAACCTGATTTCTGTCATTAAAGGATCATACAAATTTGAATGCTTCGTCGATCTATATTTAGGGAAAGATCATATTTCGGGAAAATTGATAGAGACTCAGAGGGAAAAAACCTGAGACGAATCATAAAACGTTTTTGAAATTTGAAATATCGAATTGAACGCCTGCAAATTCGACTGTACTTTCATTCGAGTCTAGGTGCGATTTGTCAGCTCTTGCACCTAGACGAGAGTAAGAGTGGAACAGCGTGCGAACGCAAGAAATATTTCATCTGAGCTGCTGTGTCTCTGCGCTTTCGACTGTTGGAATTTGAATGCTAACAGAAAGGGGATTGAGACTTGTTTTCATTCAAAAAATATCTAGTAAAATCACTAATCATTAGATAATTATGGAAGGATAGTGAATTTCTTCTGAGGTTGAATTTTTAAGAGCTTTGGTTTTTACGGAGATGCACCTTTAAGCTCTCATGTACTTCGAAACTACTTATCAGTTCAAATACACTTCAATCTCAGTTTCGTAAGTGATAGCTTCTTGAGTATAGCTTTTGATTTAAAATAAGAAAAGCTTCAGCAAATATCGAACTTAACTTTTATCTCAGAACAATTAAGTCAACGTACATAACTTTTTTTCATTGCGTGTAGGGATAAAAGAAAGTGCATGAGATTTCTTTCCGACTTGGCCATTCTTTACTATCGTATCTAATAAATGAATAAATGTAGTCATTTTTCAATCTGAATGTTTTACTCAATTCTATATTTATGTGGGAAATTTGTGATCTTTTGATGCGATCACCATCAAACGAATGCCTGAAATTTATATATATATATGTTACAACAGAAAACAAAAAGAAAAGAAAGATGAAAATAATAATATCATAAGACAGACATTCATATAAATCAATTTTCATTGAAGGCAATTTAATGGAACAACAGTATATATGAATAGCATGTTGAAATTCATTGAAATCAAGGTATTTGGAATAAATCAATACTTGTATCAAATACCAATTTACCCACTTATATATAACTCATGTTTTTATAATATCTTCGATATGTGATAATGGTCTATGAAAGTAATGGTACATGAGATTTAAATTCAATATCCAATAAATGATTAAACGTAGATTTAATATGTCATTTATAGTGATTCTAATCAAGTTAATCATCTTATTCATGCATAATATTGTTCCATTAAATTGTCTTCAATTACAATTGACTCATATGAATGTCTAAGTTATGATATTACTAATGTCACCTTTCTTTTCCTTTTGCTTTCTGTTGTAACATCTGTTTTACAGTTCAGATGTTTGGTTGATAATGATCACACAAAAAGATAGGAGATTCCCTAATAAATATAGCATCGAATAATAAATTCATATTGAAAAATTACCAAATTTATTCATTTATGAGATATGAATTTTAAATTTCATGTACTATTACTTTCATTGGGTTTACTATCGTGCCATTCAGTTTTTTCTTGGTTAATGTGATCGGATTCTTGTATTATTTTTTTGAATTAATGCTCGTGTTATAATACGATTTATCGTCATCAATGTTATTATTATTAAACTATTCTCACCATAAAAATATAAATGAAAAACACATTAGTACTACAGTGGTAAATTTTATTTCTATAACTTAGACTAACGACAAAAAATACACATTGATACAAGTAGTGATACACAAAAAAATGCAAACAAGGCCATGTATGAAAATCAAAATTTTTATTAAAAAATAACACTGTTTCGAGGAAAGAAAAGGCATTCTATTGAAATATTCATCAACTACCTACTAACAAGATCACGAATCTTCTTCTTCACGTTCATCATTTAGAGATATAGAAAAGGCTAAATAAACTAATAGATTCCATTATTATATATCAATGTACACTTATCTTTGATAACATATAGGAGTCGTATACATTTCAATAGTTCTTATGCATTTCATCATGTGAACAGTGTTGCTTTGTTCGGAAGAATTCACAATAAAATGAGTTGTAGGGATTTATATAGAGCGTAAAGGATGCTACGATGATGCTCTTCTTGCCATTTTGGCAAGAATCTTTCTATCTCTCTTTCATCGATAGAAAGAGTCTTGGCTGAACTTCAAGACGAAAGAGAATCTTGACAGCTTTCTCAGTAGCAAAAAAAGAAAGAATCTGGAGAGAATATAGAATAGAATATCGAATTGTGAACGTATTTATATGTCAGAATATGTATCTGAATGTATCAGGTTCTGAGCATAGCACATCGTTTGAATAAAAAATAAAAATATTCGCTCCAAAATCGAACGAGACTGAGCCTCTACAGCTAAAAACTAGGTGATGCTGAAAACTCATAGGTCTCAATGGCTCCGCCACCTCCGAGTAGCCGCTTTACTAATGAACGATGGATCGAATCAGGTGATCGAGGTGTCCATTATGTAGATCTCACGAAGATCTATTCGGAGAGTGGTTTCTCCTCTTTGAAGAATTGAATGTAGAGAATCGTGAAGTGTTTTAAGGATTTAACTTTTGATTTATTGCTGCTTTTAGCTGTATTTTGCCGTTTTCAGGCGGATGGAAATGAATTTTGGCAAAAGTGTTATGTGTAACGGATAGAGCTAGTCGGGTTCTACTTGAAGAGTTGTTTCTCGATATTGGATAATTGAGTATCGTGAATCCTTTCTGGAAAAGTTCGAGTCCTGGTCTAAGATATCCGGCGTCTTTCATTCGAAGTTCATCATTCGACTAAAGTCTTTTCTTTTTTGAAGATTGATGTAACAGATGACTTTTAACAAGAATACGTCGAAATCAGTGCTTTAGCAAATTAAAGAATCGATCCCCAAAACTACAGCTGACTATTGTCAATCAATATAAACTAGATAGAACATTTCTCTTCTTGATTTGTTGTTCACTTTCTGTTTTCGGAAAAGATTCGCATGTATGCAGTAAGCATCTTTTTAATAGTTGTTGCTTTTGATGAAACAGAACAGAGTAGTAAAATCATTTTCCATGCTAAGATTGCTTGACATTCATTTTTCAATTGATGAAATGTTTACTTCATGAACATAATGAGTGCTATTGTAACTTGATACTGTCTATTTTTTCATCGAACGTGTTTCACTTCTGAGAGTTCGTGCTTCATCATCAATGGAGTGGTCTGTGCTATTGGTTACATGTTCGAACATGCTTCCTGCTATGAAAGCAGATTCAGTATTAGGTCACGTACAACTGGTGAATGTATTCATATAATTAAAAATTCGGCAGAATTCCTAACAACCACGACAGTTTTTCTACTTGAAAGGATTTCATGTTATAAACATTACATGACAATAGTATTGAGAATGTTTTCCTCGAAATCAATCTTTTTCATTATGAATCCATTACCAGTAAAATACTCTCAGCCATCAAACTTTGGACTGAAGGATGTCCATTCCTTTCGTTGATGTATTTACTTTCAAACTAAGAGCGTTGAGGTCTTATACTTCACATATCATACCTTCACTGTAGAGTTGAAGGCAACCTTTCTGCGGTTGGATGAAATTGATTATGTAATGAAATAAGGTATTACCCATGTAAAAAAATATCCCGAAATAATCGATTAAAAATCGATTATAATCGTACGATTTTAATCAATAATTTAATCAATAATAATCATAGCAGAATCAGATTTTAATCGATTATTTCAGTTATTCCGCTTACAGTCGATTTAGCATATTTTTAAAAATCGATTATAATCGGAATAACTGAAATAATCGATTAAAATCTGATTCTGCTATGATTAGTATTGATTAAATTATTGATTAAAATCGTACGATTACACTCGATTTTTAATCGATTATGTCGTGATTTTTTGAACAAAATATTTTTATATGGGTACTGTGCACTGTCCCGATACATTACATGAAGAAATGACACAAGAAATTAGCGCTTCATTCGTCTTAGAGCGACTTCCACTGACAAGTAATAGGCGGATTGAAAGTTTTCGAACACAATATCAACTCATTTTTTAGCCCACTTGAAACTATTTTAGACGAGTCGAAACCTATGGGATTAGAACGAGACTTTTGTGCTCTGTCTAGATATGAGCTTCTAACTTTTGTGTCACGTTTTGTTCGTGAATAGTAAAGGAATCTTTGAATGACCTGAGAAATTAGTTTTTTTTCTACATCGTCATCATCTTCGAGGAATCAATTTTTTGACCAAAAAAAATTGTACATATCAAGGGGTTCGTAAAAAAATGCACAAAAATTCACTTTTGTAAAAGCTACAAATTAATTCAATATCATAATTTGGGAAGGCGTGTCAATGCTACCAAATTACTTCAACGTCTATCTTCGGAAAGAGAACGAAATTCTAGTTCTAGCCAACATTTTTTCACTCCTTAGGAATACCTTCAAACAGATCGAAATCAGGAAGTATTGTGTTCAGAAACTTCGTTTCACATGTTTTCTTGCAAACGAATTTTTCAGACCATTCAAAGATTCTTTCACTGCACGCGAACAGAAACTGACACAAAATTCACAATTCACTATTCTGACAGAGCCTTAAATTCTTGTTCTAATTCATAGGTTACAGCTCGTCGGAAACACTTTCAAGTGAACCAAAAATTTGCAAATATTGTGTTTGGAAAACTTTCAAATTAGCTGTTATATGAAAATTTAGTTTATGTTTGAATTGTGATTCAGGTACCACAGCTCTTTAGTTCAAGTATTCTTATCTATCTCGCTAATCAACAGGCACATATATACTTATCTTCTCATAGTTGTCAAACAATGGTTAGAATATTCTTTAACAGTAAAGTATGATATTTGTGAATATCTTCGGTTGCTTATCTAATCTCTCTTTATTTCAGAATAGCGTGCACACAAGAATGATATTCTACTACAGAGTAAAAAGAAAAGAAAGAAAAAAGTATCATATCACTCACATGGGTCTTATTTCTTTCGATAAGTTATACTACGTACAATCTTACATTTATTTTCTTTCCATTTTCTCTTCAATCTTATATCTTGTTTCAATGAGGGTTTTTCATGCGAAGGTACGTATGAATTATGTGATTTAGTAAGATGATCGAACAATTATAGGAGAATTATATATAACTCACGACTGACACTGAAACAGCGTCATAACCGCTTAAGAAATAAAAGTACACCAATCATTGTTTTTCGATAGACATTGAATTTAGCTGCAGCTAATTTTTATTATTGAATCAAAAAGCAACAAATGCATTCATGATACTAATTCGAGATACCTTAATCTTGCATTTTCGTTATTCAACGGTTTCAGAACGCGTCACGTTGCAGACTGTATAGTATAATTGTTTGTTTGGTTTTACTGCAATGCTCAATAAAGCGTGACGAATGTCTTGCATTCATCGTATCAGTAATTGTCACAATTAACACTCCTTGTGATACATCACTTTTAGTTTGTCTACGTTTAAATTGAGATTTTTTCTTTTCTACAATGTCATGTCTTGACATCAGATTATGAGTGAAATTATGTCGGTGATTGTATATCTTATGATTCATCCCTGCGCTAAACGCTTACGTGAAGGTCTTGCACTTATCTTTAGCTTTCGATAAATCGAATAAGACTTAAAATACTAAATATTGTTTGAAGTATATTTGGCTCTGGTCTTCGAGAATGTAGATTTCTGAAAAATTGACGGCATTTGCCAACTTGCCATTGTTGGAAAAACGTTCTTTGAGATTTGTTCCACGTATCGGCTTTTCATTTAAATGAAATGCAATTTTAAAACCTTGAAAAATAAATCAGCAATTCCTATACATCGGATGATACGAAAAAAAATAGTTTTAATTCGATTGAATTTAGTTTGACGAAAATATGGGAAACACAATAGCTTAGATCAGTTTCATGAATCTTAATTCGACTACATCTCTCACGGAGGAAAGCATTGTTGGGCGTGGAGTATAACGCAGATTTTTCTCCATTACATACGATTGATCTTTTTTGAAAGTTTCATTGGCTTTCTAATGAATCGTTCTGAAGGTACTTTAAAACGTTGCCATGCACAGAAAGGGAATTCACTAAATGAACTTTTTCTCAAACAGATGAACCTATTTCAAAGTTGTGTTTTGTGTATCAAAAATTGATTCTTATACTCAACATAAATTACCAGTTTTCTGTCTAAGACTTGGCTACAGGAACCAAAATTCAAGTATGAGGATTCCAGAAAATATTGGCCTAAAATACCGCTATTCTGCATAACACTACAGAGAAACGCGTCTGCCAATGTAGCTGTAGGTTTTAATGAGACAAGATCTTATCGAGATGTGTTTACCAAAAATTTTGTCAGATCTCTATCATTTTTCAGAGTGAAGATATGAACTGTCAACATAGACAAAAAAAGTCAAGCTTTCCTTCAATAATAAAATTCGTGACACACGAAGGACTCAATTGTTGTAACTAGAATTTCTTGAAGAGAACTTGTCAATATAAGCATCTGGAAAAAATCCGGTGAAAACATTTATCAAATATGAAACACCAGAATTGTTTACCTAAAGATAATATCATTTTATAATGGTTTTGATGAAATTCGGTGAAAAAAACTACTGGGATTCAAAATTTGGTCAGTTCAACGGTTCTATCAAAAAGCATCGAACTCTTATCTCCATCTTTTATATTAAAATCAGTTGATTTGAAAATTATCAATTACGTACTATCGGTCTATGCTTAGGCGAATTAATACATGAGGAACAAACATATAGATGTAACATAACGAGTTACGTTAATGACTGACGTTGGCCCATAGTGAGTCATCTTTTCGAATGTACGTATAGTCATGTTTAATCGATAAGACATCATCTTGCTATTTAATAGTGCACTATTGCCAATACGGGATACGTATATGAATAAGTTTTTTTTTCTAAAAAACTTTTCCAAGAATACACGTTTTGTATTAGCATGTTTCACTGTTCTAGAAATGTTGACCTCATCTAACTAACTTCATTGAGTATCATGTCGAAAGACAACGGTTCATTCTGTTCTATAAAATGTACACTAACATAATATCGTACGTGGACAACGGTTGAAAAAAGTATTCAATTGTTTAGACAAACAAACTCATTACTATTGAACATATTAAAATTCTATTTTATTATACGCACATGAGTTTAGTCTCGTCGATATTTAATATCAACATGTTTGATTTATCTTAATAGATTACTGAATAGCGTTCTTTTTGAATAGAAGAAGTAAACCATGTGTTGTGTGATGAATAGGGGTGTCACTTTATATCTATTGATCTTTATATTAAAGAGTAAATATAAATAAAAAATTTATATTTAAAAAATAAAGATAAATGTATGAATTTTTCTATTGATGAGAGCGAAACAAATTCGGGCTATAACAAAAGGATATGCAAAGTAGAAGCCGTTTCTAACGTGCAAATGTTCGTTTTTTCAAGAAAAGGCTGTAAATAAATATGCGATGTGACAAAAAATGCAAAACTCTCAAATGAATTCACTGATTCCTAATTGACGAATGGTGAAAAAAACTCTTGTATGATAGATTCAATCGATTTTTAGAGTGGATCTTCTAAGAATCATTTTTGATGCCATCAGAAACTTTCAAAGTTTGATTCTATGCCATCCTTACACTTATATGAAAATCGCTTCACGGAAAATATGATATAACTCTCAACCTAATCAAATCTAAACCCTCTTTTATGATAAGTTTCAGGATACATAGATAAGGTAGTTATATTCCTATAGCAGTTAGATTTCCGATTTAGGGCAGCGATGAAGAAAAACAACGAAAATCGCTAGCCCGCTGGTGTCTTCTTGTAGTACTCTCCAAGCACTTTCAATAGTAATTTTTCAATGAAACCAACTTCGTCCTTTGAAAGCGCAGAGTAAATTTTAAAGGCTGAAGTTTCAATGCAAAAATTAACAAAAGGATTGTCTTTCATATAATCGTATAGAATTTCAATTCTTTACTTCGCTCAGCTCATGTGAAGCATTCATTTGATCGTTTGATTTGGGTTTTTTTTCATTCAAATATTGAAGAATTTAAGTATTGAAGAACTTGATATGTTAGTAATACTTTTGTTGCTCTGCGAGAAGTGTCCATGAACCTAGGTAAATATTTTTTCACATCCCAATATCGATTAGAGTTTGTACACTGAAAAAAAGGATTTCAAATTGGTTGCAAAAGTCAGAACCCTTTGAAAGATTTCGTACATTGATTCGAAACTATCAAATAGGCTTACCAAAGGTCAAAGAATCTTTTTCATGGGTTTCGTACTTTTGTCTGAAACCTTTAAAAGGGTCCCGATTCTTGCAACGAATTCGGAACCATTTAAGCTTTCGTAGCTTCCACGAAATCTTTTTAATTGCGGTAATGTGACCATTTTTGTTTTCAGTGTAGAGGAATAAATATTGTTTCTCATCTGGTCAGTGATATAATATTTGATGTCATTACAGCACCATGGAAGAGATTAGCTCTCGATATTTTTTTCGAATCACCAAATCAATCGAGATACTACATAATCTTGTAGTGCCACTTTCAGATGAACGTTTTCGACTTGATACTATGTGATTTCAAAGATTGTATTACGATTCAGGAGATTTAAATGAAGATATTTGATGATTGACATCATAATGGGTCATGCATTGTCCAGACAAGCTTAATATAACAACTCATGGGTAATTGATTAACACTTCACAGTATTCACAAAAACATAAAGTGTATCATGCATAGAAAAGAGGTATACCTGTTGTTCTATGGTTTACCGTTTACCAGCACCCATGAGCTCACACGCCTTAAGAGAGTGTCCATGAAACCACCGAACTTTCACATAGCATGCTTAAATCGCGAATTTTATTCTTGATACGCCTGTTCGATAGCCCTTGTTGAGAAACCTCTACACCCTAAGTTTTATCAAAAAATAATTTTTTTTTGTTGAGATATTCAATTTTTACAAAAAAAATCGTATTTTTCGATTTTTTACATCTTTTGATGACATGGAAGCGAGTGTTCTTTCACTCATAACTCAGTCATTTATTATTAGATCTTTTCGAGTAATATCTCATTTGAAATAGAAAAGAAAACTGCAAAAACTGTGATATCGAATTGGTTATAAGTACATAACTTGAGACTCAAAGTTTTTCGAAAACTGTGTGGGATCAAGGGATGTCTAGATCCTATTTTCCGCGTATTTGGTAAACAAAATTCTTTAGACAATTTTCACTATAAATTTTATAAACCTATTTTATAGAGAATTTAATTTTATACAAGATGGACTATTCTGTAACTGTTTAAAAGGTCAGCACGGTGACCTAAAGTTCAAAACACTGGGTGCTACTGATGAAAAAAAATCTAAAAAATATTTAAAAATATTACTTTTTTACTTCCTAATGTTTGATAGGCTCCATTTTTGAACTCACGGCCTGTTTTCTGTAGTATAAATTAACTGTTTACTGGGAAAGGATATAGATGGTGTGTAATAAATGCATCATTCATAAAACGTAGAGACCCATATCATAATAGAAGTAGTATAACTTTTCAAGCAAGCAGAAAAAACTAATCAATATGATAGTGAAAGTTCATTTTTTTTAAACTATGCGTACAATACCTATTATTTATTTCCTAAACGTATATGCATTTCAGGATTTTAATTACATTTGTTGCTTTTTTACTTTTAATATATTTCAAAGAAACAACTTTTTTTTCTTCCATCATAAAAATTTCCGAACAGTAATGAGCAAATATTAATATTAATTTATACATTTACTCCAAAAATTGAAAATTATTTGATTTTCAATAATATTTTCTTTAAAATGTTTCATATTTTCACTTGGACTGTTATGTTTCGTTTTAATATGATAGTAGTCATTCCTATGAGGTCACACTCGGCATCGTTGTCTTGAAAATAATATACATGAGTTTCAGAAAAGAAGAGATAGACATGTAAAGTAAAAGACCAGGAATGACAGTGTGATGGGCAAAATGAATAGAAGTTTACAAAATGCACAAACTATTGAATATAAAATCCTAATAATATTTACTACCTCTAGTGCAATGGTTCTTGATAAGTCACATGTCATAACTGTATTTTTTAATGGTTGAGGAAGAAAGTAATTTGATTGATGCTGGATATGGCACTAGCGAAATGGTCGAGAAGATTCTCTATCAAGCAGATTTTCTTAATGGAATGATCATCGCTTGTAGAAAAACTTGTTGGTAGGAGACATTGCAGCCATTTATTAGCTTTATTCAACCCAAAAGTGAAGATCCTACACGTGTGCTACTACAACAGGACACAGTCTGGTAGACACAAAACAATAGTGGGAGAAAAGGTAGAAGCACTTCGTATCCATGGAAACTCGGGAATAAAACATCTATGAGGCTAATCTAAGCGAATTACCTTTCTCGAAGGTTATTCTAACTTTTAGTATGAATTTTATACGAAAAAAATTGGATGCGGTTGCAGATCAAATAAATACCAACATCGAAACCCTATTTTTAATTATACAGAGAAAGTGTCAAACAAGTTTTTTTCCGGCGAACTCTCATTAATTATATGGTTATCAGTAAAAAGATATTTATTATCTGAATACGTCCCGATATCGGAAACTGGAAGACAAACCTTTATAGAAGATCTTCGTAGAAACAGTTCAAGGCAACTCGTCTGAATTCTTCGAAGCGATTCGGATCTTTTAAAAAGAAACTTTTTGACATGTAGCTGAATTGGAGGCTCATTATTCACAGAAGTAATTAGATTGTCTAAGTAGCAAATTTGATGATGCCGTGAACAATAGTACGCGATGACAATTTAAAGCACCTGCTGCAGAAATAATACGTGTCATAGGTGATGGTAGTTTTTCCTCTGAGACGCCAGATATATGGAAAACCAGCTGAATTAACAATCATTTCCTGACGCATAAGTCTATTCAATAAGCGGAGGGATCATCTAAGAAATAGAAAACTCGATACGATTGAACTGTTATAAAAACGGTTATTAGAGAAACGATTGAATAGTAACAGCGATTAAATTACGCTATAACTTTTGGCAAACTTGACGAAACATACTCTAATAAGTAATAAAGTTCATCTTTATGCACCCATTCTGAAAGATGTGCGCTACACATCATCTAAACATCTGAATGTAAATAAAATCAAAAAATATAGAGCTTCTGCTATCACATTCCTGCTATTTAATATACTGTTACACAGTGTTCTCACCATCAAACATTAGGAAGTAAAAAAGTAATATTTTTAAATATTTTTTAGATTTTTTTTCATCAGTAGCACCCAGTGTTTTGAACTTTAGGTCACCGTGCTGACCTTTTAAACAGTTA